>VWYI01032653.1:0-17872 GCA_013399455.1 Anthoscopus minutus | reverse complement strand
GCACATGGGGACAAGGGGATACGGGGACACAGGGACACGGGGACACGGGCACATGGGGACAAGGGGACACGGGGACACGGGGACAAGGGGACACGGGGACAAGGGGACACGGGGACACGGGGGCACGGGCACACAGGGACACGGGGACACGGGGACACCCCGCACCTCGCAGCCCCTCCTGCAGGAACCCCATCTCCAGTGGTCTCCTGTGGCTTTACACCGGCAGAAATGCCCCGGGCTAGTTCTGGAGGGGGAAATAAATAGAGCCTGTGATGTGGGTAACTCACTAGGCACACTTGTGGTGACGAGTGATGAAGTTCAGAGCTTTACAATGTCAAATTTTACTCTTATCTGCAAATAAAACTCATCGTAAAAGTACTTTCTGCTTCTGTATAATTTCATTTTTATTCTCCTTTGAAAATGCACTTATCTGAAAAGTAAATTTCTCATAGCTCTGTGAGCTTAACTGATATATTTTTTTCCCCTAAAAATACACAACTTTAGGAGGTTTTTGGGTTTTGGCTGGTTTTGTTTGTTTGGGTATCTTTGGGGGTTTTTAATGAAATAGATAAAAAGCTTTCTAAACAGATGTAGAACTTTTTCCCTCAGCAGTCAGGAGGCCGTGTCTCTCAGGGGCTGCGCCTCTCATGGCCATGCAGGAATGCAGTGACAAAGGCAATGACAGAGTATTTTCTGTGATTTCAGCTGAGTAAAGGCTCTCACAGTCACCCAGCTCAGACCAGTGCTGGCAGTGCAGTTTCCTCTACTATCCTTATAAACATACCTTGTCCACTTGAAACTACTGACTGCCAGTTTGGTTTACATTTTAAAAAAATAAACCCGATACTTCACTGGAATTCAGGTTCCATGACCTGGAGCAGAACTGGATGTCAAGGGTATCTAGAGAATTTTTTGTACAGTTTACTGAGCAATGTTCACCACAACTACTGCTTTTTCAGTATTTGATATAGTTTTACCACTATGACTTGTGCAAAGAGGAAAAGCAGGAATGATTCATTCAAGAGGCCTTTTAGCACTCAGGTGAGACAAGCTGAAACAGAACAGGGGTGGCTGCATGAGTTACACCGCTGATGTCACCCCACAGGTGCTCAAGGGATGGGATCATATGTGTTTGCTGTACCTACAAGTCTCATTCCAAGCTGTACTGAGGTTCAATTGCTTAAAAAAATCACAAAACATTTAGGAATATTAGTAGTGCAAAATATAAAAGGATGTTGGTCAGTGGAAATGTTATGACGCACTTGCTGCAGAAACTGAGAGCATGCAATGGGCTCCAAAAACATGAAATATGAACAAATATTTTCCCATTCTTCTCCAACTTAGGTATTGAGCCACAGAAAGGCAACACACCTCCTTAAAAGCATAAATAAATAGCTACAGACACTTCACAAGACTTGCTACCTCCTGCTTTTCAAGACACTTCTTCTTTTAGTTGTATTTCAACATTTCCTTCCCTCTCAAACTGTGGTCTCTGCACTCTATTTTTGTCCCAACTACCTTGTAATCTCCTCCAGCCAGGGACTTTCCTCCTGCCTGCAAAAGCCAACCGGAATAAATAATCTCTTCATAGAAACAAGGCACTATTTTATCATGACAGTAAAAGAAATTCCCTGGAGAAGCTCTTTTTGATCCACAAGGCTTTCTTGCTCATTGCAAATAAAAGATGAAGCCAATGCCCAGCAGGGCTGAAGGCTGAGAGCAGGCTCATTTGGGCACTGGTGCTGAGGGGATGCAGTGGGTTCAGATGGATGGCTGAGAACTCACACCTGTGAGCAAGGGATTGCAGTGTCACTGTGTGTCCAAGCTGCCTGGTGCAGGACAGGTGTCCCTGAACAGGACAGAGGAATCTGCAATGGAACACCCCAGAGCAGCCAGTGCTTGTGCAGTGCTGTGCAAAGGCTGCAAGACACAGACCTGGCACCCATCCCTGTCTGAAACAGTGACACCAGTTCCTCATCAGGAACAGACTTCACTCCCTTTACCTGGAGCCAGCACTGCAGCTTTTAGCAGCTTCAGAGCAGTTCTCTCCTTCCCACATCCTTGGAAAACAAGAATTAATTTGGGTATCTGAGCCACAGCTCCATGCAGTCTCTCATTTGGAGAAAACCACTACAGCCTAAGGCTTTCCAAGGATGGGACAGCTCAGGCATCCATCAGGCAGAAGGAGCTTCTAAACAGCACCATCAGGGAGTCAGTGTGACCCCAAACCAGACTCTTCAGGTTGTTTAAGAGATTTCTGCTAACACCAAATGTTTGAAAGCAGTAGTTACACATGCAGGAAAGTGTCATTTCTGTCTCTGTATGATTTAGCATCAGAGGGTCTTCATGCAGAATTTGGGCTGGATCTCCTCTTTTGGTAAACCTGGGGGTCTTCTTTTCCTCTGCAGTCTCCTTTTCTACATGTTAACAACCTTCAAGCTGCTCCTTTTCTGCACCATCTGATCTGAGTCATGCCTTAAAGGCTGGTATCCCCCTGATCCCCAAAGATACCCTGTGCAGTGCAGTAGGGCGTGCCCTGGTCTTTTTTGGGTGCATTCATGTAGAAATGTTAGCTCCTGGTGTAGATATATATTGTCTAACACAGAAAAATTCTCATTAAGCTCCACTTTGAGTCTGCACAGATATTCCAGTGAAGTAAAAAACAATTTACCCTCATTGATACTAATCAAGTGAGTCCACATTGGTGTGCAGTTTCAGGAATTGTTGTGGGATCATATTTAAAAATTATTCTAGACATGAATACAAGCTATGTATAGGAAGATATTCCTTGATTTGTAATGGTTCTCCTACAGCTATTGCTGCTCTGTCCAACTCACAAGTGGATATTTAATTAGTGATCCAGGCCACACAGAGCAGGTTCATTCATCTCCTCCTATGACAGAATTGTAAAATGTTACAGTAGGCTGAAGTGCTGTCACAGTCACTATTTCATGTAGTTAGAGGAGGTCAGCAAGCACCTTTGGCCTTGCATTATTGATGGTTTAATGAATAGGCTATTTCCCCTTTGAGAACATCTGTTTAAATATAGTCTTCACCCCTTACAAGGTAGTTCAGAGCTTTGAAATATCTGTCACCCTTTTTCTCAACTCAAACTGGTGGTTCAGCATCTATTCAGCTCACACAGAAAGTAATCTTTACAACACAATTGGCACAAACTTTGTGACAATTTAAAATAAGTGTTTATCATGTTTCTGCATCTTCAGACTTGAAACAAAAGTTATTTTAACTCCAAATTATTTGTAGGGAAGCCTTTCTTTTGCCTAAGTTCCATTTTGGCAGGGAAAGAAATCCTCCTTTTTAATTTAATGTCATTAAGCTGAATACTGCTATCTTAAAAGTTCAAGGGGGTTTCTTTTTGACATTCTCCTTTACTGCAAAGCTGGAAAACAACCCTTGGCAAAGAATCATCTAGTAAAATGGTAGCACTGTCTCCTACCAAGATGTTTCTTTTATAAAACAACTAAGCCAGATAATTTAGCATTGCACAAAGTCTGAAGTAATCCTTCCTACAGCCATCAGTCTGACCTTTTAAACTTGTGATGGAACAAATATTTCCTCTTTAACATAAGAATACCCAGACCCAAATCATTGTCATTGGACAAAATTCTGGAGTTTTTCCTTTGCCCATGTGTTTGGCTAAAGGTACTGGACCAGCTGAAGATGACCTCTGGGTGGACCAACTGGTCCTGTCTGGAGACACCTTCCTGTAGGAGAGCATTCCCATTTCAAATGCCTCCTGCCAATGGTGATGGTGTTGGGTGTTTGGGAGAGGTGGTGGACAGGACAGTCCCCAGGAAGCCTGTGCTCTTGCAAGGTGTCACTCATTTTGGAGCACTCACAAAGTGCCACCACGTTGCTCTTGCTGATGTCTCAGTACAGACGTAAGAAATGCAACTCTTTGATTCAACAGTCCACGTAACATGAAGCTACAGACCCAGGCTTTGCTGAAACCAGGTGTAAACAGAAAAAACATTGAACTCTGAGGCTCTGAAGGGATATTAGCTGTTGTTCAGCTCTGCCTCTGCACTCCACAGTGTTCTGTGTTCCCCTCCATGGAACATGCCAGACCAGCTGAGGAAAATCAGCGTGGGTCCAGAGAATTGTCACTTTTGCAGCTGAAGGAATTTTTCAGTGTTCAGGCTCTCTTCGGACTTTTATCAGGCTGGTCCAGAGAGTATGGAAATTATTGAATGGTGGATATTTGCCATGTTCATTAAAAAGCAGAAGGGAAAAGAAGACTCAGCAACTTAAGCCAACACGATTTTATGTAATCGTCCTTGATTTTAATAAATAAATAAATAGCCTGGTTCTCACTGGGATTTGCCTAAGGGACTATCATGAATGAGTTACATAACTCAGCACTCATTCATTCATTCATCAAGCAATACCATATGGCTCCTTGCAGGGATTTCTTTAAACATTATGCAAAAGTATGAAATCAGTGCCTTTGTAGATGATAAGTGTGTTGCTTGAGGCTCATTTTGAAATTCCTTTTCTAGATAACACAGCAATGCTCCTTTTGCAAGTCATACCGTAACAGAAAGCAGTTGTTCTGGCACTTTCAATCAAATGAAGAAAAGAAATAGATAAAAACAGTGAAAGAGTAAACTGATCTAAACTTTAAAGATGGGCTGTACTGCTATGCTTGACTTTCACATGGAAATGCACTGTGCTTAATGGAAGGCAATGAAAAAAGGATAAACATTAAAAAGTAGGATGTCATTGGTTTCATGCATTGACAAAGAAATAGCAGAGTCACTGCAAAATGCATGTATTCATTTACTGCAGTAAATCTGGTTGATGATGTGAGCCTATTTCTAGTGAAAATTGTCCAATGCCATCTTTCCTGATCACAGGAGCCAAGAGACACAGGCACAACACCAATCCACATAAATTGCTTCCAACATCTGCCTTAGCTGTGGATTAATGGAAATACCTTCAACCGGTTGACAACCGGGAGCAGATATTTTAGATTTCTCCCTTTTTTAGGATGCTCAAAGTGGGTGCCTGCAAGGTCTTATTTATTCCCAGTGGTTAAGCAGCACTTTCAGTGCTCTGCAGAGCACTTTTAACTGAGCACCCAGAACTGTGGGCTGGGTCAGGTTCTGCCAGTGGTGAATCAAGGGCAGTGTCACCATGTCCCATAATGAACCAGAGCCGTGGGGCAGTGCACAAGGACACTTGGGCAGCGGTGCAGCAGCGTCCAGGGCTGGGCCCTTCATGACGAGAAGGACCCTGAGGTGCTGGGGCCTGTCCAGAGATCGGGACGGAGCTGGGGATGGACTTGGAGCACAAGTGCTGTGGGGAGCGGCTCAGCCTGGAGAAAAGGAGGCCTGGGGGGGATCTCCTGGCTCTCTCTAATTCCCTGTCAGGAGGTGGTGGCCAGAAGGAGGTCGGGCTGTGCTCCCCGGCAAACAGCGACAGGACGAGGGGACAGTTTTAAGACACGCCAGGGGAAGTTTAGGTTGGACATAAGGAGGAATTTCTTCACAGAAAGATCCATTGGACTTGGAACGGGCTGCCCAGGGAGGTGGCGGAGTCACTGTCCCTGGAGGTGTTTAAGAAAAGGCTAGAGTGGTGGTATTTGGTTGGTATGGATGATCTCGGAGGTGTAATTGATTCTATGATAAGCAGGGGCGCTGTGTTCAGCCGCTCGCCCCTTCAGGCGGACTCAGCCCTGAGGACAACGAAGGGTTAAATATCCCCTCACACAAACTCGGGGCGCGGCTCCTTTAAGGCTTCCCCGCCCTTCTCCAGCCGCACTTCCGGCTACGGGAGGTCACGTGGGCGGCGCCGTGCGGAAGCGGAGGGGGGGAGGTGGTAGGTGCCGAGGCGGGGGAAGGAAGGTACCACCCTACGCGGGGCGGGGGGAGCAGCACGCCGCAGGGGCGGGGCTCATGGAGGGGGCATGGTCTCCAATGAGAGGCGTGACCGCAACACTCGATGGGAGGGGCTCCATGTGGGCGTGGCTCCCTGAAGGGCGCGTGCACTTGTGGGGCGTGGTCCAGTCGGGGGGCGGGGCCTGAGCAAGAGGCGAGGTTTCCTCAGGGGCGGGGCTCCGCTGAGGGCCGGAAGATGGCGCCGCCCAGCCGCGGCCGGGCCTGTCGGCGCTGGTGGTTCCCGGCCGGAGCTCCCCCGGCTTGAGGGACCTTCAGGGCGGCTGTCTTGGCAGCTCCGGTGCCGGCGAAGATGGACCAGCGCCTGGCTGAACTGGTGGAGGAGCTCACCACCTCGGGGGAGCCGCGACTGGAGCCCGGCAGGATGAAAGAGCTGAAGAAGATCTGCAAGTACGGCCGGAGGGAGGGACAGAACCGGGCCCCACTCGTTGTCCCCGGGCCGGCAGTCCCGGGCGGAGCCGCCCCGAGCGCTGTTCCCGGGGCCTGCTGTGGGGACTGGGTGTTGCCAACATAGAAGCTGCTCACTTAAAATTTAAAATAAATTACGTACCCAGACTTACGGTTTTACGTGCTGAGCTTCTTTTTAAATATCTCTCCCTCCTTTTTCTTTGTTTTCTTCGTGCTTAGGTCGTCGGAGGAGCACATCAGCCACGCCTACCACCTGCTGGTGACGCGGCTCCAAGAGGAGCACGCCGAGATGCGCTTCTCCGCTTTCCAGATCGTGCAGGAGCTGTTCGCCAGGTCCCACCAGTTCAGGACTCTGCTTATCTCCAACTTCCAGGAGTTCCTGGAGCTCACGGTGGGCATAGACCACGAGCAGCCGCTTCCCCCGCCCAAGGAGGTGGCGCAGAAGCTGAGGAAAGCAGCCATCAAGGCAGTGCAAGACTGGCACGAGAAGTATGGGGAGGCTTACAAGCAGCTTTCCCTGGGGTACCACTTCCTAAAGCAGAACAAGAAGGTACTCTGGGCTTTTACTCCACTCTGTGCTACGAGGTGATGATTACCAGATGTTCAAAGCAAGGAAACCAGTACATGTGAAAAAAAGAGCTGTAGGAAACAACATTGCCTGCAGACCTCCTGTTGAGCATGGTCTTTGGAAAACAAACCCCAGACTTTCTGTTCATCTTACAGTACTGTAGGTTTTAGAAACTGCAGTCTTGTACTCACAGCTGGGCTCTGCCTTTCTCAGGGTGCAAGTGTTGCTTACCAGCTGGCTTTTACCCACTGATTCCTGACCCGAGCTCCAAGATTTAGATCTTTTGGGAAGGTCAGTAGTGATCATGCCTTAAACTGAGGATAAACAGCTGTTAAATCTTTCTATTCCAGTTTAAACTAGCCTAATTTCTGTACTGAGCTGCCCAGTTCTAGGTCCCCTTTGCTGTACAACTTTGCAAGTGTATGTGCCTGCCACCTTCAGCTGAAGTGTCACTGTGCTAGAAAAGAGGTTTTATGAAGGAGAAATTTCATGTAAGCCATAGCTTTTAGATGTCACTTGAAGTTACTGTGTTTGGAACATTCTGCTGCTTTAGTCTGTCTTCTGAGGTGCAACAGTGAAATTTGGGACACTATTCTACCATTCACACTACCTACAATGAAACAGGCTTCCAGTAAAGATACTGATTTTCTTTCTCTTCAGAAAGACATATTCAGCCTTCCTAACAGTAGATGAAAAACCTTTGTGATACGTGACATATTTCTGTTATTCTTGTTCCATTGTAAGCTAATGATGTTCCCTACTGAATGGTGCTGTGCTGGCTTTTTAGACAGATTTTGGCATCTGCTCACAAAAGATGATTGTCTTTGAATTACCCTTTTTTATCTTGTTTAAGAAAGAAAAAAAACTAAATGACAGTGACGAGGAGAAGTGCAAGACTGAGACAAGGTGGTTTTAACACAATTTCACCCAGTTGAGCACAAGTGTACAACTCTGCTGAAGTTTGGTAGGTCTGTCTGTGCTCCTGTGGTCAGTGGCTGTTCCCCAGTAACAGCTGAGGGATCCCTCTCCAGGTTTTAATACAAGCTGTGCTACTTTCTAGAGCAGCTGAATTTGAGTTCCTCTACAAACATTAATATCAATAGAAGCAATTTTAGGTAGTTTGGTAACTTTTGTACTTAAAGACTTGATGAGCGAGCTGGCCTTTTGCCAGCTTAAAACCAAAAGTTTTGAGGAGGCATTTGCTACTTTTTTGTAGTAAAATAAATCAGCTGGGGAGTTGTACTGGTCTGGCACAGTAGTATAGGGCAACTTGGCTGGAGTATTAGCTCTACTTGTGGTCCATGGTTGGGTTTTGGTTCCCTATGGATTAACAAAACCTAACCTACACTATTGGTAGGGTTTGCTATGCATTAACACAATCAAGCCTCCCTTTTTTAAAAGAGGAGTGAAATGTTTTTGCATTTTCAATCCCTTTTAAGACCAAGCTAAAAAAAACAAAAAAAAATTGCTAACGTTTTAAGAAACAACATTTTGAGTTATTCAGATTAATGTTTATAATTCCACCATAGGGAAGTGAGACAGTGGTTTTGTCCCTCAAAGTCCAACAGTATAATTGTAAAATCACAAATTTAGTCTTTCTTAATAAATTTGAAGGTCATCTCTTTTACTTGCCTTTCTTACAAAGATCCTTTGTAAGTTGTATATATACACTAGTTGCTATAGTGCTTACAGATTTTCCTCACTTGCCTGGTGGACCTAGTGTGATGTTTTCATGTAGTCTTAGTACCTACCCTGCATAGATATGAGATAGAGACTCCTCCTGCTCATTCTCCCTAACTCCTTGTCTCAAGTGCTATGATAGAAGATTCCCAAAGCCCAGTTTGTTCCTGCACTCTGGATATGGAAATCTAAGGGAGGGGTTTGGTTTTCTACCATATGATTTCCTTTTGAGAGCCATCAATTCTCAACAGTACTTTATTAGTAGGAGTAAAAACTCCATTCACAGTTGCTGTAGTTATTGATTCAAGGGGGAGAAGAGATAAAAGGAAATGCTGCTGAGCTTCTGGCTGATAGCTGATGTTACAGGATTTTTCACCACAGATAAGGATCTTAGGAAATGGATTTTTCTATATATTTCTTACAAGGAAGGCTACACTTTTTTCTTAATTTCCTCCTTAGGTGGATTTTCAAGATGTGCATGCCAGAACTGTGGCTGAAAGGAGGAGGGAAGAGGAGAAGCAAAAACGACTGGAGAACATTTACAAAGAAAAAGTCAAAAGAACTGAAAAAGAAGTGGAAGGTCAGTTGCTTTGGTTCTTTTAGTGCAGATTTGGTTTGGTTTGGTTTTTTGTTTGTTTTTAAAGCAACCTTTTTTAAGGTTATATAAAATAAATTTTGAGAGAATAGCTATCCAGATAATAGCTGACTACAGGAGGCAGGAATATTGCATTTGTTGGAGTTCAACCTCCCTCTCTCTCACCTAAAGAATAACAGGGGAAAGAAGTGACTGTTGTGTGAGTTCAGTAGGAATAGATGGAAAAGGAAGAAAATGTTATTAAGTAAACATCTGGTCTCTAATTCAGTAAAGTATGAGTGCATCACCCCAAGTAAATGAATCATGAGACTTTTTGGAGCTATTGACTTAATTTCTGTTAGGCACAGACTTCCCAATGCTTGTTGGCCAGTGGCATTACTTATATATACAGTCCTTGTGCTCCAGAAATACAAGAAATGGTCTGCACAGGAATCCTGGATGCAGTGTAGGATAACTGTGAAAAGTGTCACAGTGCATCTAGAAAATGTAACTGGGGCCTGAGTCTCTGCACAATATGTGCATAGCAGATACACATTTCTGTCACCACAAAGAACAACAGAGGTAGTAAGTATATTATGCTGCAATTATAAAGGGTTATTTAATTAAACTACTTTGGTGTATGTATGCAATTGTGTCTGCATTTATTTTGCATGCTGGAAATGTTTTCATGCACAAGAGTGGAATTATAAAGATATTTAACTTTCTTAAAGTAATTTGTATCAGTAGCATCTCTTTGAGCAATAGCATACATTCATGGCTGTTTCTACACACAGCTATAAAATTCATGGTGTAAAATGAGTACCCACCAACATCACAAAGAACATCTCACTGAATCTTGTTTTTCAAATTCTATGAAGCACTTGAGTCATCTTTATATACTGAAATTTTTGAGAGGATAAGGAAAGGAGAAGCCTGATTCCACATACCTGGCTCAGGAAATTCTAGATTTCTTGCTTAGATATTGTCACTTTTATAAGGACAATTTCTGCAGAAGAGGAAGATCTGTATGGCTCAGTCATCACTGCATGGATTCTCCCTTTGGCAGTTATATTTGTTTTGTACCTCTGTGTCTGCTCTGGAAACATTAACATTTTACCATATCTAACAATTTTATAAAACATTTGTGTCTTGATAGAAATGTCCCAAGAGATTGCTGATACACTGACAGAGATGGAAAACTGTTTCCAGCTTCTGATGCCAGATCCTTTCAATTTTGGGGTGAACACCATTGACCTGGAACTCAGCAAACAAACAGCTGCCAATGAGGCTGGAGCTGCATCCTGCCTGTCCTCCCAGGAGGAAGTTAACCCATCCTGTTTGGGATACATGGATGATGAACAGCCATGCTGCAGCAAGGACATTCTTCCTGTTTCTCAGTGTACTACAGCTGATGGGAACAAAGATAGAGATGAGAAGCCTGAGCAAAAAGAGTTGGATGGAGGCACATGCTTGGACACTCAGGACAGTGGCTCTGCCCTCGATGATGATGATTACCAGACTTTTGTCAGGAACCATGGGCTTATTTCACATAAATACACTCTAGACCTTGAAGTCTCTACAGGTACCTGGAAAAACTTTTGACATATGGCTGGAGGCAGCCTTTGTCTGAAGTGTTTTGTGCTTGTGGATTTGGTTTTGTTTCTGTTACTTAAATACTGGGGTTACTGGACACCATTTTGCTTTGGGATTCCTGAGGACCACTTTGATTCTTTTTTTTTTAGTTATTTTTAAATTTTTTTTTCTGTTTCTGGTTCCTCTAGTAACTGTAGTTTTAGGTTTCCTTGAATATGATTAGCAGATTTCATTAATTACCTTCTAAGACTAAACTTTTGTAGTAGTTGTTGCAAACCCATTATGGCACGTCATAGTATCTATAATGAGTCTTTTGTGCTTAAAAAAATCTTGTTTGTCAAATACAATTTTCTTTCTCTTTGCTATTCACCTCTTTCTCTCTGTAGCTAGGGAATAAGCTGCTAGTTTAAAAATCTTGCAGTTGAGTGTTTCTGAAACTTTTTACTTGCAAGGAAGTAACTAGTTTTGATAGCAAGTGATTGCACCTTCTTTTTGTATAACTTTGCCAGTGTTAATTACCTGTAGAAAAATCAGGATGGTTTATGTTTTGGAAGTCTCTTACAATTTCTGTCCTAAGGGAATTCCACGTGTGGACAGTAAAGGTGGTGTCTGCTTCTCTGTTTGCTGACAACAATGGGTGAAAAGTATAATTTTTACTTGGATAGTGGCATACTTGGCTTCTTTGGCAATCAGGTCCCTGTTGCTACCAGGGTAAGGATTATTTTGTATTGAATAGGAAGAAATTGGTACAATAAGGCCCAGTTCATTTGAACTTGGGACAAGATGTAATGCAAATTGTAAGACTGAACTTGTCTGTGGTTTATTTAGTAATTTCTTAGTAATGATGGCTTGACAGCTCTTCCTGGCCTGCTGAACTGAACACTTTTTTATATTTTCCTCAGATTTTTTGCATGTGTAGATAGTGATAGAATAATTAGAACATAACTGAATAACTGAACAGAGAAGCATTCTGATGTTTGTAACTTGAAGTGATCAAATGTCTTAAGAGTAATTTACCTTCTTTTGCTCCTATAATGAGGATACCATAAATGTCATGCACTAATTCTTTTACCCTGTTTTGAGCAGATATAAAAGTGCAAGAGAATGAAGATAATACTGCCATCATAAACAGTGTCATGGATGCTCACAAACTTCTCAGAAATAAGTTCTGGCCTTCTGTGCAGTCCTGGATTCAGGTGTGATGAAGTGATAATTATTTTTTCTTCATTTTTTAATAAAAAGGTGGTGAAACAGGGGCTGGGATACAGTAAAGCCTGAGGGAAAGTGAGCCAAAAGGAAATGAAGTTTGAAGAAACAGGAACAGTTAGAGAAGATTTTCATTTCAGTGAGGGTGGACTAAAAGAGACTGCAGGAGCTATGTAGCTTGTTTGACCAAGCTCAGCCATAAGTGTGGTACCTACAGGCAATTCTTTGTAAATCTTTTTTGCCAAGTCTTAAAGTAAAACACAGCTTATTTTTGTTAGATATCTCTATCATGTTAGCAGGATATCATGGAGCCTTCTGTGTGGCATTTGGCCTACTGAAGGACACTCTCAGATGTTTGTAACAGCTGTTCATTCTTTGACTTCACTAATTACTAATAGTTTTTATAGTCTAGATAGAAAAATAATTGGCTTGATTAATTGTCACTTGTAAAACAAAGGTATTTGTGACATTGCTTCATTAATTATGAGGGAAAACAGGAAATTTTTTTTGGCTCAGACTTCTGGAACAGAATGAGAATGTTGTGTTCTTGGTTTGCAGCTACTTACCAGAGCAGGAATCCATGATGATCGGCTAAGATGTGCCATTGAACTCAAGAATAAATTGGAAGCTGCTATGAAGAAATATAAGGAAATGAATATTTCCTTTAAAGCAAGAAAAAGAAAAGTGGTGAGTTTCTTAAGCCCTAACCTGGGAAAATTTTCAACACAAATTTTATTGGAAAGTACACTAATTCAGCTGAATGTAGCTTCCTTCCAGGAGCAGTAAATACCTGTATAATATTCCAGGGGTCTGTTTATTAGACCAAAACTGTTTAAAGCATCCCTGTTGTTGTTTAGGATAGAGAAGTGAGTAAGTGCAGATTTTATTTACTCTTAGTTGCTTTCCTCAGCTTAACTACCTATGACAGTTCTTGTGAAATAGGTAGAGTTTGTGAATAAACAGAGGCTGAAAGATCAAATACATTATTGAGATCCAAAAAGGAGTCTATGCTGGGTTTTACATAGATAAAAAGCAGAGCTGCATGATACTAATTTCTGTTGGCTATGATGAAATGAAATAACTGTATAGCTTGACATGAAAATAAGTGCTTTGGGTCAGAGTCCAGACTAGAGTCTGGTTTGGATTTACTGGATTGTAAGAATTTAATCTGGGCATAACACCTTGGGCTGAAATGTGTAGCCTCATTTAGCTGTGACTGAGTGTTGCAGAGTTTGCCTTCCTTGTACAAATGAAGCTAAATCAAGATTAATCTGGTTCATCATCTTAACACCTCCTGATGTGCCACACTAGTCAAAAATGCCAACTCTGAATGAAAAGTACTGAAAGAATGTCTTGTCAGAGGCTTTTGTCTCCAGTGAAATATGTGTGCTACCTTTATGCAACCAGCTATGAAGGAATCCAGACATCTGCTGTCATTCCTGCCATTTGCTTGACAGGACTTCATTTGCTGCACCTCTGCATGGAATATTGGTTGCTATATTTCTTGTAAGATATAAAAGACATTCAAGCCTTGATTTTCATATTGTGTGTGTGAATGTGCATGTGTGTGTGTTCAGAGTGGTATTGTTATCACTTCTGAGAGTGACCAATACTATTTGTATGCTTATGTAGTATGTTTAGAACTAATACCTGTATTAATTTGAAAACTAACACATTCCATTGCTAAAAGGGAAAAAATACAGGAAGCACATAGTGCTCACAATACTTTTAAAATGAAGCAATGCAGACTCAGTTAACTTAAGCATTGAAAACAATGTATAAATATATTCCTAGTGTTTTTCTCCAGTGGAAAATAACCAAATTTAGTGTTAGTGCTGAATTATTTTAAATTTATAACCTGAACATAGAGAGCTTTGTACAGCAGAAGGAAACTTCATAAATTATATTTTATTCATGTGTCAGATGACTTTATTGAAACGTAAAAACATGGCAAATTGTGAGTCTGATAGAACAAAATAAACAGAATCTCTTAGGCCATGGTTATTAAATCCCCATATGTCAAATATTACATGTCAGCATGTGAAACACATCTCCTCTTTAACTGAGTATTGCTGCATGTGTTAGGTTTTGTGGCTTTGTCCTCGTGCCCTTGGAGCTGTAGCTCTTACCATGCCAAAGTTTTGCTGTCTTCTGTATCCCTAAAGCCAAGAGAAGTAGTGACAGCCTGTCTGTCCTTCAAAGCCCTGGCTCCCAGCCACCCTGTCCTGCCAAAGCTTTACAGATGTAATTTGTTGGCACATGGATTAGTGAGTGCTGGACCTGCTCGTGTGTGGAGATGAGCACACCTGGAAATGGAGGGGAGTGTTCAGTGAGCAGGGAGGGAGAGTGTGAAGCAGGTGAGTGCAGAGTGTCCTGTGTGAATTGGTCTGTGGGTGGTCAGTGCCATCTCTGTGTTTGGACAGGATTGCAGTTCTGGTGGTGCACTCTGAGGTAGCTGTATCCTTAACTGGAGAATGTAAAGGTGAATTGTTTGTGTACTTGCTCATTTCAGCTGTCATTCTGATCCTGCACTGCAGCAAGCTATTCTTTTGGGGAGAGACTGGTTTTATTTACTTAGCAAATAAAAAACAGAGTGATAGGGACTTGGCAACTTGGTTGGGGACTTGGGCTTGCCATTCTCCTGAGACTTTTTGCATTTTCTTTGTGATCAGTCTCCATGCTTCTGTGGTCACTGATTTCCCATCTTTTCATCTGTTCTATTCTGTGCTTTATTTCTGTTCTGTCTGGGAACAGGGAGTAAAGGCTTTACCCATCCTCAAACTGAGATCAAGAAACTTGATAAAGGGAAGGGTTTAGTGAGAGACAATGAAACTGGAGATTTATTACTGTGAACTCTACTATAACTCTCAATCCCACAGAGATTTAAATTGCCTCTTTAAAGAGGGAAGGTCCTCGGGTGCCTTACCATTGCCATGTGTCATTGCGACTCTTTTTTAGCTGATCAGTTACACATGGATATGGCTTAAATGCAAATAATAGTATGTATCTGGAGCAATTCTTGATGCTGCAGTTTAATATGAATATACCAGCAGTGTAGCTTGATGTAAATTACACTGAGAGCAAGAAATTGGTGGTTACCTGGTCTGATTCCACAGAAGAAAATTTGCTTGGTTCACAAGGTGTGGTTTTCTGGCAAGCCTTATTATTACATCCATTGTTTCTCATTTCATTTTCTGTATCACAGAGCACAAGCCTCCAAGGCAGGAGCCTTTGGCAGTCAGAGCCTGTTACACAATTAGCACAAATTACTTTCTCTGAAGTTCTTTTTTACCTTTATCTTTACTGAAAAATGGAAAAGTCAAACTTCTTTGCACACCACAGAACTTTCTGGAGGTTTAGGGAACTTCCCTTACACAAAGTCACTTGAAGGAAAGCACAGAACTTTATACTTTGACTTAAAATGGTTTATAGGGACATGAGCTATAACCACTTCTTTCTTTTCTCCTCCATGAGAGTGAAGAACAGAAACCATTAGAGAGGCTTAATTACAAGAAGGGCCATCATTTCAGTGTGACACTTACACCCTGCCAGCACGAGTAGCCTGTGTTTTGTGCTTGCCTTTCAGGAGCTGTGGGAGGAGAGGGAAAAGAAAAAAAAGGTTATACTTTGACCATCTAGAAACAAATTCCTTACAGCAGATTTTATATTTATTAATATATCCCAGTTGCCCAGTCCACACATTCCCCATTCCCACTGCTCTGCCCCCAACAGATCAGAAGTCAAGGTGTTTCTTATGAGCTGTTAATTTTCAAATGGGTGGAGGGTGGACAAAAAAAATTCCTGACTACCTGTAGTGATCAAAGGTAAAGTAATTCTTATGTGCTTACACAGGTTATGTTCACTGTACTTAAATCCTGTTTGAGGTGTGTGTCAGGTTTCTGACAGGAAATGCATTTTGAAATTCATTTTTCTGTGAATCTGGATTTTGGCTGAATCCAGGGGAAGAGGGAGGAGCTATAAAAAGGCTTTTATTTCTCGACACCAGGGACGCGGCCCTTTCTTCTCTGAGTGCCTGCTCGGATAATGCCAGTGCCCAGTAGAGGGAGTGCAAACTGCACGCTCCTTTTTTTTCTCGGCCACCTTTATCCAGAGTCAGCCTTAGACTTAGTCTGTGTTTTCAGTTAAACTTCTACAGCAGCAGCATACCAGAGACACTTCAAGTTAATTCGTGACTCTGTGAATTATTGTAAAAGTACAAGTGTAATTATTGACTGAGTTCGTTGTTTTTATAAACACTCGTGTTCCCAGACTTTTGATTCTTTTGCAGGAATAATTGTTTATAATCAAATTGTTTTTAAAAATAATTTTCTGGCGGTTAGAAATAGATTTGTTTCTCAATGCCATCTTCCTTTTCTCATAATACTGGATTTTAATTTTTTGCTTGTTTAATGTCTAATTTGCTGCTGATTAGATGCAAATGATCTTGCAGTTTTAGAGAGGATGACTATGTACTGTGTTTTAAGTCATGCATGCTACCTCTTTCACTTATATCCTTTCCATAAAGAATTACCCATTAGGATAATACTTGCAATCCTGACATTTTTAATAGAAATGTAGCTCATTTGCTGGATTTTGTACACTCAAAGTATGCTGATGTCTTGTGTAATTACCTCGGGAAGCCTTTGAAGGTTTAGTACTCAGGCCGGCTAAAATTTGGGCATACAGAATCCAGGAGGAAAGATGATGTGAGAAGTATTCCATTCATGTGTCTGTCACCAGAGGGATCATTTAACAGACCTGTTACACTTTGAATTTTAAATTTCAAATTACATTAACAACCAGGGATATATAGTTTTTCATTAACTGTATTCATTACTTTTTGTTTCACCTTTCCTTATCTTCTGTCAAATCTAAGTATGTGCTTGGATCTTGATTTATTCGTGTACTTAATTTTATCCATGTGAAACATCTGGTTGAACTCAATAATGCCATTAATAATTAGATTTGGAGGAGCCTGTCCTTGTGTTGTCCAGAACCTGATGCTCAAACCTCACTATAATACGAGTCAGATTTTTTCAGAAAGAGTAGTGTCAGAAAATTGTTCCAACTTTACAATTTAAATATTTGCTGCTAATTATTTAGTCCTAAAATACATTAAAATGTTAAAATTTTACTGTGTTATAAATTAAGCCAAGAGTTCTGCCAACTACTTTGTTACAAGACTTGCTAATTTTTTCCCCCTATGTCTTCATCTACCATTTGGCATTTTAGCAATTCCAATCAGTTATTTCTGCATTATCATTTTGTAGCTTTCTAACCAGCTCTTTTGAAGTCTGTCTTTTTGTTAAGTTACTGCCTGCTTTAGAAGAAAAAAAGCTGCACTTGAATTTTAGATTTCTTCTTCTGTAGCTGTAGAGAATCCAGTGTAACAGCTTCTTGTACTCACATCTGTAAAGTTTTTTCTCTTGGTCATTTTAGAGAAATTGTTTCTGGAGGTTAGATAATTGTCCTCAGTGATCCCTTGCAGTGGCTGAAACATTTGCTAAAACATGCTCAGACCATGCAGCAAGAGAGATACCTTTGTAGAGAAGTCTTTTCCCTGGGTGTTGCTTTTTAACAAAACTCTTAACAAAAAGTTGCCCTTTGAAACCTGGCATTTCATTTTAAGATGTAAATGGTAACTTGATGTTGATTGTTAGTATGTTTTCTGCAGAGAAATTTAGGAATATTTGATAACTACATCAGCATTACAAATGATGTTCTTTACCAGATTTTATATATTGTTAGTATGTAGTGTGGTTGGAATAATTAATAATATTTATTAATATTTATATGGTCAAATTGGTAGCCCAGGCAATATTTAAGTGTTTGGGGTTTTTTTTGTGTAGGTAATATTTATCAAAAAAAGCCAGGTAAACCATAACTCTAAAAGTAAACACAGAATATTAAATAGGTCATACAAAT
>VWYI01032652.1:0-38656 GCA_013399455.1 Anthoscopus minutus | reverse complement strand
CTCCACTTTTCCTGTCTCAGCAGAGACGGGATCCCTGTTCTGTTCCGTTGTTAATACTGTAGTTATTGTTGTTGGTTTACCTTATTATACATATTAGTAAAGAACTGTTATTCCTATTCCCATACCTCTGCCTGAGAGCCCTTTGTTTTCAAAATATAATAATTTGGAGGGAAAGTGGGAAGCTTACATTTCTGTTCTTTTTCTTTTTTTTCACATCAAGGGAGGTTCCTGCCTTCCTTAACAGACACCTGTCTTACAAACCTAGACAGCATGTAATTACAAATGAGGATAAAGCATCATGTGTAAAACAATTTCACCCAATGCTCATTTTGTAAGCTACGACAGCACCTGTTCTCAGTCTTGAGGGTAGATCTGACAGATCTGATAAAACTTATTAATGCGCACTCCAACACATCCAGATCATCTGAAGTTCAGTAAAACTGGAAACAATTCTGGGTCTTTAGGATTATAAATTTTTAAAATCATGGCATAAAAATGCCATGATCTGAAAGCTAGACAATGAACTCTGTTTCCTGGAATGTATTTTTGTAATTACTTTACCACAACGTAGCTTTGTTGACTTAAAGCAATAAGAAGTGAAATAAGATTGCACACATCATCAGTGTGCATAAATAGTGCATAAAGTTTATACATAGTATAATACTCCTCCAAAATGAATAGATTTCTCAATTTTATAAAAGCGTACACACAAGCATCTTTGTTACACCATTGAAATTCAAGTAAGTCACCTCTCTTTTCTGGTACTCATACAACAAAATGAATAGATGTGAGCAAAGGTTTTTATGTGTATATTTTATTTAAAATAAATAAATCTAAAATTTCACATCTCAAATTAATTTGATACTGCACTTAGGATACTTATAAGTACAGAATTCACTTTTTCTGTGCTTATTCTTACAGGAGTTTAATTTCAATCTTTTTCAAAAAAACAGAAAATGGAACTAAATTGGAAGATAAAATCTGGAACATGAAAGGCGAAGAAAAACTAACTTCAACAATGTAACTGGGAAAAAAAATCCCTTATGTTATTAGTTTAGAAAAAACCTGACATTTATGTAAGTTTTTAGGGTATTTGTTGCAACATTTCTCTCCTACTATCCCTTTTCAAAAATATTTATGTCTTTTAGACTATGACAGTACTTAGGTGTCGACAAAACCACATAGTCAGAACATCACTTAGGTGAATTGAAAAGGCATGGAAAGGATCCAATTAAGTTTACTAAGTATTTTGAATTGAATAATTACCACCTCAGAAATAAGGGGACATCAGTATCACCAAAGAGAAATACAAGGAGTCCGCAGCATCCCAGCATAGCAGATACAACTACTGTAAATAGTAGACAGAGCTTGGGCTGGGGTAGACACTAAGGACACCATATCCAAACACCAAGTACCTCCTCATGCCACGTGTTCAAACAGAGACACACACTCCTTCAGAGGCAATACTCTGCAGCAGCAGCAGCAGCTGGTTGATGCTGTTGACAAAAAATATAGTACACGCCGATGCTATTTCATTCATATGCTTTTTTTTTTTCTTCAGTGCCCTTTCCCTTATGATTGAAAGCTATGCACATTTTAAAAAAACAGGTTGCTTACTGCATTATCCTTCACCTGATCCATGATTCAAAATTCCACCTGATGGACTGGAACTGCAGGAAGGGATGTACCTTGTGTAAACATTATTTAATTGAAGAAAGCAGTAATCTCTTCATACATAAATGTTTGTCAACACCATGAGATGAAAATTGAAAGCAGTTACTCTTTTGTTTAGCAGCATAACTGCTTTTGTTGCTCTACTTAGATGTTAACACCAAAGCAGAATTTTTTCCCAGCACCTCTAGGGATCATAGTACAAGCTTCTGAGATTTTGTTAAGAAGTTCTGAAGGTGCTCATTAGCAGGAGCCATGAAACTTCAGAACTTCATAGTATCAAGTAATACATATCTTTTATTCTTACTTCATTACAATAAATGTATCACATATTTAAAAATACTGTTTGGAATGTAATTAAATTGTGACAAAAGCAGAACATAAAACACATTATTTGCACATAATTACATGATCAAATTTTATATTACACTCAATTCAGACTCCAAAAGTATACTGAAATGTAACTACCCTAAACAATATCAAATCCAGTGGTAACTGACATTTTGCTTCAATGTAAATCTGCGTATAAGCACTCTTTAGGATTTGGTAAGATTTTTCTCTCTGAAATACTAAGAACAACTTAATTTATCAGTAGTAGCTGTTTTTTTTCCAAAGTCATATCTGCCTAAACAGTAGTTTTAGATTAAACACCAAGTACAACTCTATATTTACAGACATTGATACATGTGATGCATTAGAACAGCAAGACCATTGCTTGCATGAATGACATACCACTTCATCTTCAAATCCCCCAGCTAGCACGAGTGAATAAGCTCCATCATTACTGCGTCCATGGATTCCACCAACGTGGGGTCTGTGAACACCTGCTTCACTCACCTGGAAACAGAAAAACAACAGTTTATAGCAACTTTCTTTGAAGACTCAGTCACCTACTACCACTTTTAACAATCAATTTCCTGCTTAAAATATTGTACAGCGGTTTCTGTGTCAACAGTTAATGCAAGACTGCTATTAAAGGTGCGAATTTCACTGTTTCTTCAGGAAGAAAAGTTAAAAGTAAGAACATCCAGAAAACCAGCAGGACAATGTAGGACAGTGGTGACACTGGAAAATGTAATGGCACACTTTCTTCTTTGGCGAGAATCTCCAAGATTTTTTCAATAAGCAGTAAGTACCTAAGACTGTACTCATTGCTATACTCCACTTGCACAGTCATTTAAAACAATTCAAAGGAAAAAGAGATCTACCATTTTGGTAACATTTTACAATTTTTAACCAAGGAAGATCCCAGTGAAAAGATCATTTTGTCAGGGACTTTTAAGATAACACACTGTAAATGTTACCAGTGGAGAAGAATATTATCAGACCGCCCAAAGAATCAGAAGAAGCCGTTGCAATACCATAAAGATCATATATTAGTTCTCTAACCAGGATAATTCTCTGGTAATAAATGTTGAAGTAATCTGCAGCCTGAACATCTGAAAGCTGCAGCTGTAGCATAATCTGGCAACACCATTAATGTCTTCTGGAGCATCTCTCCCACAAAAATTTATTTAATAATGGTTTCAAACTACTTATTAGTAGAAAAGCCCCACAACCTTTACAAATAAAAAGAGACTATATATTAAATTATACTTTTTCTCAGTATGTTATGCAAAAAATTCTGCTGGTAATATGAAGGCTTCCAGCATAAAACCAATTACACTACTTCTTTCTACCTTCATATCTTCTACCTTGATTTTGCCTGTTTTTCTCATTCTGCTTCTTTCACTCCTGAACTCCTTTTCCCAACCTATAGTTCTAAGCAACTTTCATGGAAGTCTATATTCTTCTGCTATACTCCTGAAATTTCAGAACACAATACATCAAAGATACAGCTAATCAAAAATGCACTTTTAAACAACACATTAGACCTGTCCACAGTATGAAAACTATGCAAGGACACAATAACATTTCCTTGAATAATTTCTTGGAATCCAGCTGTCTGTGACTGAATTCCTATTCTGTAGAAAACTTCTGGATTCATAGCATTGAAGAGACAGAAGAGTTCACAGTAGCACCACTCATCATATGAGCTATTATCACTTTCAGTCACTTTAGAGTGGAAAACTGACATTTTATTCATAACCACTTTACAAAATTTGACATTACAGCAGATGTATATTGGTCCCACCTTTTTTATACTGTACATAATTTTGTTGTCATCTACACTCCACAGGATTTTCAACAGTTTCCAAATGAATGAAAACCATTCCATTCCTTTAGTTGTCCTGGCTGCTTTTCATAATAATGTAATTTTCCTGACCCTTCCTTTAATGATAATTTAGTATTTGATTTATTTTCCTGATCACTATTAAAATGACATATTTTTCAAAACCAACTATTACAATATCTCTCTGCTGAATAAGAAGAAGAAGAATAAGTAGCTGAAAGCCAATTACAAATTACATACTTAGAACTCTTCCCAGCCCCATGCCTGCAATCCACAACAACTTAGCACTCTCACTTTATCAGATATTTGCCAATTTTTCCACATCACTTATGAGTAAGCTGAATAAAAAGGCCCTACTATTGCGTTCCTCTTTCCTGTTGAATCAAACATCCTTTAATTCATTCCTCCCTCCCTTCTTTTCATTTCCAGGTTTTATCAATTAAATTAGGTTTCTGGTAGGTGATTCACGAAAGACGAACACTGATAAATAATTCATGCCAAAGATGCTCTTCAGATACTCTCTCCAGAAGTAATGTTTAGTCAATTTCCTTCTACGGAAAAGAGAGTTTGTGTCATAAAAAAACGATGCAGATCAGAAATAAATAAGTCTTTAAATTCTCATACAGTATCTAAATTCTCATAAATTAACTGAGATAATCATGTTTTGTCATTAAAAAGACTAGTCCATATGAAAAACAAAAGTGTAATTTAACTTTCTACATAGAAAGCATTTCAGTTTTTTTTAAAAAATAACAAAGTGCTTAATTTACCCACAAAATTAATTATGCATAAATGGTAATTGTCTTTGATATTTAGTCCACACATATATATATAGAATATATAATATATAGTACATATATTATATATACTATAATAGAGATACTATAATACTAAAAGCATTAGCTTTTGTCTTACCAATAGAATTCATAACAAAAATGTAAACTAGTAATTTCAATTACAATTGAAGCATTGAAAATAAAAATTGATTTTGATACTTTGAGTTTGCCTAAGTGATTTTAGAAAGTTCACTTACTTATTAGACTTTACATAATCTGGCACCTAACAAAAGGAAAGTAAGTGATGAAAAGTTCATAGGACAAATCCTAAGAGGCTTTTGATTTTTGGCTTGTCCCTCCTCAAGTGGTTTAAAAACTCCTGGTTTTATTCTTCCAAATAAGACAGAAAATATTCAGTTCCGATCGTTTACACATGCAAGAGACAAAGAATTCTGACAGACAGAAAGACAACTGATTTTGAAAACAAAGAAGTATGTACTTTTGCGACTAAAAACAACAATTAAAAAATGAAAGATAACCCAAAAATCATCGCAATTGCATCAGGTCTGTAGCTTGCTGGACACTACAAAACCAGAAAAAAACCAGTACTGGAACAAAATGCAGCTGTCCCCTCCTCCCTGCTTTGTTTTTTCCTACCCTGTTGAGTATTGGCACTGTGCTGACATAACAAAAATGCAAAACAGATTGAGAAAATTAGCCCCCAATCCACTCCAGATGGGATTATTTTTCTGCCAGTTTTTTACCAACCTAGTTTACCAAGAAGCCTAAGGAATATTTGAAACAGAAAATGAGGCAGTTAAAAAAAATACCAAAAGCTGAACATACAGTGAATCTCAGTAACAGAACAGGCTTACACTGGCTTAAGATGTTCATCAGCCTAAAAGCAGATTTGTACATCCATTACGTATGACCAAAGACACCTACAGAGTCAATTGGTAACACATAATGCTTTCAAAATCTGCCGTCTACATCCCATGCATGGGATAATCAGTTCATGTGAAGAAAACTCTTCACAAAATACTTAACGCAACTCACTAAGAATCCCACTTAAAATTTTAACATGTGAATTATGCTTATCATAATTCCAAAAGACTTTTTACAAAGTTGTATTAAAAAGTTGGATGGTAAAATTATTATACTTCAGCCTTCACTGTACCAGCATCACTTCCAGTACTGGAATTATAATATTTCTCTTGCTTATTCTTGGTGAAAACAGCAATTGTCAACTGAAATTTATTTTAGTGCCCAACGCACTCATTATTATTCCTTCAACTTCAACTAATCCTTCAACTACAGCTAATATTGAAACAACATACCTGAACTCGGAATTTCCAGGTTGTCCCAACAGGAACACCAGGTATAGGCCCATAATGATTTGAAGGAACAATAGTGCATTCCTTAGTGCGACCAACACAGGCCATGCCCTAAAAATACATCAGACAAAAGCAATCAGAGAAATTAATTACAATATTGAAGACTATTTGTAAATTCAATGCAGAGATCATGAAATCTGTCTATTATAATGAACACATACTTCAAAATATGTTAACGATTTTTAAAAGGAATGTTAAATTAAGTAATATAAGTAGTTATGGGCTTGGGAGGGGAGATGGGGGTTGTCTTTTTTTGTTTGTTTTTAGCTCTAGTCACCTTAATAATCCTTCCACTGCTTTAACTGCCAGTAGACAGTGGGTAGGATTACACATTGTCTTGTCGTCTGTGCAACCCAGTACTGAATTTTGTGTAGTGCATGTGTAAGCAAAATTATAGATGTAGCACATACATTAACAATCAGAGTAACAGCTATTTCTAAAACACACTCTACCTTTCCCCAGTCTCTCTGGCTTTCAGTACTGGCAGATGGCATCTTTGCTTTCTTTTTACTCTGTTTGAGCTTTTCTCCAGCCTTTACAACTTCATTAGAATCATTTTTGCAGGAAGGACAATACCTAAAAAAAGGTTTTAGTAAATTCTCAATTAACTTCATAGTAATGGCAATACATTTCTTGTAGCCAAAATAGTGTCCATTTGTTAATTTTGACTGAATGTTTCAAGCTAGCAAGCATATACCTTAAGCAGTCTTAAGCAGCTGAAGCCTACAGCTTAAAAAATGAACTCAACATGAACAAATACTGTCAATCTTTTTTTTAAAAAGGGCTTTTCTGTATCTTTAAAGGTAGAGTGCTAGTTGCAAAACCTATAGCTATTTTTTCTCAAATGGTATGTGAGAGGTCTCCATGTCTCCTGCATTCTCTCTGCATTTAGTCCTCCTTCACTTACATCATGTGAAGGAGAAGATAGCTGAGATTGGAGCATGCTGCTAACCAGTACTCATGGTCTGTTTCTGTGTCCTGCTCAGTCTAGTCATATTTTTTGCTGGTAGTGCAATAAATTTCACTACAGATTGCTGAATGTCAAACAGAGCCACGGTATGACATAATGTGTATAGAAACACACAAACACACACTCACTCACTCCACAACACTGAAGCCATTTGGAATATAATGCTGAGGCTCACTCCAACACAAATCCATTCTGGTAGGAAAGCAGAGATACTAGTATACATTGACTACAGCAGAAAGAGAAAATGAGAACAGTTCTGCTGTTTCAAACAACATTCTTATCCCAGTCCAGAAATAACAATACAAAGGCATGTCCATGTTTCTGGCTCCCATAGGCTGCATTTAGCCCATACACCAATAGAAAAAAAAGTCTGACCTACATTAACACTGATAACCTTGTTCAGGTTAACTATTAACTAGTTAAATAACGACTATTACTACTACTACTACTGTTTTGGATTTATTAAGTTTTTTATGAGGGTATGAATAGAAGAATTAATGATTAAGGTCCACAGGAATAAAGCTGTCTCAATAAAGGTGTTGAACCATTAAAACAATGAGGCCATGTAGATTAAAAATTATATTGTAAGATGCTGAAATTGTCTGACACTATGACTTTGACGAGTATTACAGCCGCTTACAGAAAAAGCATGTAAGACAAATTAAAAGAACAAGCAAGACATAATGTAAATTCACAAGCTGAATTAACTAGGTGAAGTCACAGGGTAAATTCTATGTTTCCTGATAGGGTAACAATATTACCTTAGTATCTTTTAAAAGGCATCTGGCAGGGAATATTAAATACTGTTTCACATACAGAGTGACTTAATGTCCACAAGACAAACTTATCCTTTCCCAAATTGAAGGCTTAACCCCTGAAGAGAGTTTGACAGATTTTATACCCTAAAAACATGAAATAGAAGTATTTCCAATTCTAAAGCAAATTGTTCCTAAATTAAGAATCAGACAACCATGACTCTGCTAGTATGCAAGAAGAAGGGAGAGCACAAACTTCTTTGGTAGGAGATGCTGTTTGGCTCAGTGCAAATGCAATTCTACATAGTGACAAGCATTAAGATAGTACAGGGCTGGCAACACTAAGCATCCCAAAACTAGCTCACATAAGCCAGGTCCACAACTGTACCTTTACCACCCTGTGACTTCATCCACAGGTGCAGCTATCTAATTACATATATTGATCTTAAGACTCCTATTCTTAGTTACACAGAACAAAATCAAGCTAAAAAGTATGGCAGTGATTTTCCAAGGAATTTTAATGATATGAATTAAACTTCTGGAAATTCATAATTTGGAGACTGGACCGAGACTAGCTCTGGAGAGGAGGAGGTGTTTGTGATCAAATGCCTTACCATGACCCAACCATGTGCACTCACAACCCAGAAAGCCAACTCTCCTCCTGGGCAGCGTGGGCAACAGATAAAGTGAGGTGATTCCACCTCTCTACTCTGGTCTTGTGAGACCCCACCTGCAGCGCTGCATCCAGCTCTGGGACACAGAACACAAGGAAGATACACACCTGCTGGCAAGAGCCCAGAGGGCCACCGAGCTGATCAGGCTAGTGCACCTCTGCTATGAAGACAGGCTGAGAGAGTTGGGGCTGTTGAGTTTGGAGAAAAGGCTTCAAGAAGACCTTACGGCACCTTATAGCTAGTTTAGATTTTAGTAAGAAATTTTTTCCTGTGATGAGGGTTGCCCCAGAAAACATATACTAACCAAAAAACATTATGGAATCCATTAAGGGGTAGGGATTGAGTTATTAATTTACAGAGAATGTTAAAATTTCCAAAAGATTTACATAGATTTTTGCATAAAATATAATCACAAGGTTCAAAGAGATTCCATATAATGTATTCATAGACATCTTAGATATTTAATGAAGTCTATGGAAAACTTTATTAGAATAAAGTTCTATTTATTAGTCATTTATAAAGGATTAGCAACTCAAAGTCAAAGGCAGGTGATAAATAAGAACAGTGTAAATTGTAGACAGCTAATAAAGACAGAAGAGGAATTACATAAGAAATGAAGAGTAGTGATGTGGTAGTCCTTCCATAGCTTGAAAAATGAATGTAATAGAGGCGACAAAGAGCACAGGGGCAGCAGCAGGTACAGAGGATAAAGAGGCACAGAAGTGTGAGCATAAGAGAATTGCTCGAGCAGTGAAGCTTTTGAAAAACGAAAAGGCTGAGGAGCAACAAGTTCAAATACAATCAGATCAAGTAATGTCACAGAAGATCATAATGATCATAATGAATAAAATGAACATACCAGTCTTGAAATTTCATAATGGCCATTAAAGCTTACTACTAATCAATTGTGAATGACTTAAAAGAATTATCTTGACAGAAAACACAAGCCTTATATTAAGTAGGTGGATGAAAACACCCCAGAATTTAAAAACACCTTCAATATTTTTTCTCATAAGGTGCAAATACCAAAAAGGTAATATATATAGAATGTCAATATAGGTAAGTAAATCATCCTTGTATATTTACCAGTCTTCGTCTTCTGGTATCTTGCTTAAGGGAGGGTTCAGGCAGTATATATGATAAGCCATATTACATTCATCACACAGGAGTTGCATGTGAGCATCCTGTTTGCCACCACACAAGTAACACGAACAAAACCGGCACTCCTTATCTGGATCAGCCCTACAGTGCTTGCATTCAGGGCCACTTTTTCCTGTCAAAAACAGAGAAATGTCAAATGCCATGTATCTCAGAAAAGTGCATTACTGTATCTAAAGAAGTAATTATTTCTGAACATGAACACTAGTCTCTTGAAAATGACTCTTTTCTTCAATGAGGTATTTATCTAGGCTTAACAAGATTTCTTCTGCTGTATAGAAAAGCCATGAAAAACATGATTAATCATCAGCTTCTCTTTATTTTCTCCTTTTCCCAAGATATACCTGCATATTCTCCCTAAAGATGGAGCTTTGCTGTCTTTTGAAGCTGTACAGTTTATTAGTTCCTTGTAAGTTAGCTTGGATAACATAAGCAACAAAAATAAATATTTCTCTCAGGAGTTTATTCTTGAATAGAATTATGATCCTTGATGTATCCAGAGGAGTTCTGGATACTTCAACGTTTTTCCTAAGGATACTGAGAAGGAAATTAATGACTAAGAATTCGCAGAAATCCAAACCCCTTTCTACTGAAGAAAAGTATGCCATTCCAACTGAACAGACTTCACAGAGAAATTAATTGATCCTTGCAGTTTTAAGTTATCAGTGTAAATCTCTGTGGAGAGAAACTCCACACTGAATGTTTTATAAGAAGTGGGGACTGGAATGCTAAACATTGTGCTGTATCTGCAGTCTTTCTGGAGGACCTTGAATACTTTTATCTTCAAAGGCAGAACCAACTAGCCTTGGAGTGGGAAGAGGATGGAGTTTTGATTAACAAAGAAGAATCAGGGGCTGCTGATGAATTAATAACTGACAGGGGAACACCTGTGAAATTCCTTAAAAGAACTAGTGCTTTTTCATCTAAAATGCTGACACAGTTGATAGGCCAGCTGAAATGTCTGTATGCTAGCATATGTAGCATGGGTGACAACTAGAAGAATTGGAAGTGACTGCACAAATGGAAAGCTATGATCACAAACACTTAAATTAACTTGGTGGGAGAAATCACATGACTGGAGTTCTCCAAGTGACACGTACAAACTGTTCAGAAGGCACGGGCATGCAAGGCAGGAAAGGCAGGCAATTTTCCCTCTCTATAGACCTGATTGCACAAATCTGTCTTTGAAAAACAGCAACAACCAGGCTGAGAGCTTGAAAATCAGAGCCAAGCCAATAAAGGAAAACTCATGGTTTGTGTTTATCACCCACCACTCAATCGAGGGGACCCTGTTGACAAAACCTTCTTACTTCACCTGCAGAAAGCATTACTCTGGCAGGTTCTGATCCAGCTGCAGGGACTTGTCAGGATGGTCCCTGACATCTGCTGGAAAAGCAGCTCGGCAAGATACAAGCAGTCCTGGTGACTCCTGGAGAGCACCAAGGATAATTTCTTACCCCAGGTGACAAAGAAGTGCCACTGTACCTGTTGCTTACTGACACATTAACTAACTGGAGAGGTCAGAATCAGTGGCAGCCTGGGCTGATGTGGTCATGCCCTGGTGGAATTCATACCCTCAAGGGTTAAGGGCCAAAGAAAAGTTAAAGTCAGTGCCCTGAATTTTAGGAGCCCAAACTTTTAGTTACTTAAGGAATTAGTGGATGGGACCCTCCAGAAACCTGTACTCAGGGAAAAAGTAGCAGAAAAGAACTGTCACATCTTTGTGGACATTTTTCTTAGAGCCCAAGATCTCTCAATTTTCACCGGTAAGCATTCAGGCAGGGAAGCCAGGAGACCAGCATGGCTCGGTAAAGACCTCCTAGACAAAGTGAAATACAAGAAGGAAAAGCACTGGACATGGAATCAGGGACAGGTATTCTGGGAAGAAAGGAGAAGTGCTGTCTGGTTGTGGAGGGACCATTAGAAAATTAGGAAAGCTAAGGTATAATTGGACCTGAATTTGGCAAGGTATACAAAGAGTAGTAAAAATGGC
This sequence comes from Anthoscopus minutus, assembly GCA_013399455.1. Classification (NCBI taxonomy): domain Eukaryota; kingdom Metazoa; phylum Chordata; class Aves; order Passeriformes; family Paridae; genus Anthoscopus; species Anthoscopus minutus. Next base: position 27,092 of record VWYI01032652.1, on the reverse strand, counting down.
TTCTATGGGCATATTGGTCAGAAATGGAAGACTGAAGAGAACATACACACACACAACCCCATTCTCCCTGCTGTTCCCCAAAACAAGATAGAACTAATGACAATCAACATGGAGAAGGTTGAGTTATGCAGCAATTGTGTTTGCCCCTGTGTTCATTAATAATCACTCTTCCTACATCTGTCTAGTCCCCAAACCTCAAGACAGGAACTGGGGAATTGAAGTCACTCCTGGTGAAAGAGCAGACCAGGTTCAAGATCAATCTGAACATAGACAAGACCACGGGACCCAAGGAGATGCATCCCAGGGTCCCGATAGAATTGTTTAATGTTAAAATGTTAAAATGTTAAAAAGTCATGGCAGCCATATAATCTGAAAATCCATGGCAGTCAGGGTAAACTCTCAGTGACTGGAGAAAAAGTGTTTCAACCTTTTTTTAAAAAGGTAAAAAGCAGGAGCCCAGGAATTATTTACTAGTTGGCCTCATCTCAGTGCCCAGTAAGATCACAGGAGACTCTTAGAAGACATGTCAAAACATGTGGAAAAAAGAGGGCTGGTTAAAGACTGCCAAAATGGCTTCCCAAAGGGCAAATAGTGCCTGATTGGCACAGTGGCCCTCCACCATGGACAGAATTGCCAAAGGATAACTATAGCTGTCATTTACCTTCTGTAAGGCCTTTGATTTGGACCCTCACAATATTCTCAGCATAAAAATCACAAAATTATATAATTTCATGAGGATCCACAAGAATGATTCATGGCCAACTTGTTGCCCTGCACACATCCCAAGAATCCCTCCATAAGTGAGAGCAAGCTTCCTGAATCCCTGCAAGGCTTAGTGCTGTGATCACTCCCTTGGAAAGCCTGTTTAAGTGTCCAAGCATCCTCTGGGTGAAGAACCTTTTCCTGATATCCTACCTAAAATTTCCCCTGACATAGCTTCAGGCCATTCCCTCAGGTCCTGTCACTGTCACCACAGACATTGGCGTCTGCCCCTCCCCTTCCCCTCATGAGCAAGTTGTAGATTGTGATGACTGCCCTCAGTCTCTTCCAAGCTAAACAACCAGGCAACCTCAGCTATTCCTTGTAAGGCTTCCCTTCAAGGCCCTTCCCCATCTTTGTGATACTCTCTAGCTGCTTTATAGCTGCCTTACATTCCTGCTGCTAAACTAAAGAGAGAAGGATTTGATGAATGAAATGGTAAATAGATGTGGACTTAACTGGATGGCCACATTCAAAGAGTGAATGGTCCATATCCAGTGCTTCAATGTAAAAGTGAAAACCACTTCATTGGTTTTCACCAGTGGTGTTCTTTAAGGGTCACACTGGTAACACTATTATTTTCTATTTACATTGATGACACACCCAGTGGAATTGAGGACGCCCTCAACAAGGCTATAGATGACACCAAACTGAGCAGGGGAATTCATTACAGAATCATTAAAGTTTGAAAATACCTTTAAGATCATCAAGTCTAACTACCAACCTAGGACCACCATCATGTTCAGCATTAAACCATGTCCTCAAGTGCCAAATCCACTAATCCTTAGAACACTACCAGGGATGGTGATCACCTCATTGGGGAACTTGGTCTAATGCTTAACAACTCCTTCCGTGAAGAAATTTTTCCTAATATCTAATCTATGCTCTCAGGCACTTGGTATGACTTGCTTGAACCTCTTTAGAGTGAGAGGTTCAGAACTGAATAAAGGATTCAACTGTGGCCTCCCCAGTGACGAGTACAGAGGGGCAACCCCTGCCCTGCTCCTGCTGGCCACACTGTTGCTGGTACAGGCCAGGATGCCATTGGCCTTCTTGGCCACCTGGGCACTGCTGGCTCATGTTCAGTTGCTGTCACCAGCACCCCCAGCTCCTTTTCCTCTGGGCAGCTTCCCAGCCACTCTGTCCCAGCCTGTGGCACTGCCTGGGGCTGTTGTGAGCCAAGGGCAGGACCCAGCCCTGGGCCTTGTTGAACCTCACACCACTGGCCTTGGCCCATGATCCAGCCTGTCCAGATCCCTCTGCAGAGCCTGCCTGCCCTCCAGCAGATAAGCACTCCCATCCAGCTTGGGGTCACCTGCAAAATGGCTGAGGCTGCACTCAATCCCCCCATCCAGGTCATCCATGAACTGACCCCAGCACTGAGCCCTGGGGAGCACCACTGGTGACCGTATGCCAGCTGGATGTTACTCCATCCACCACTAATCCCTGGGCCTAGGCATACATCCAGGTTTTTAACCCATGAACCATGTGTTTATCTGAGCTATGAGCAGAGTTTTTCCAGAAGAATGCTGTGGGAAACAGTATCAAAGGCTTTACTAAAGATAACATGCACAGCCCTTCGCTAAACCACTAGATGGGTCACTCTGCCATACAAGGAGATCAGGCTGGTCAAGCCGAACCTGCCTTTCACAAACGCCTGCTGTCTGGGCCTGATCCCCTGGTTGTCTCGATGCACAGGATGCATGAAGACACTTGGGATGATCTGCTCCATGACCTTCCCCAGCACTGAGGTCAGGCTGACAGGCCTGTAGCTCCCTGAATACTCCTTCCAACCACTATCAGGACAGGTCCGAAGGAGGGCCATGAAAACGATCAGAGGGCTAGAACACCTCTCCTATGAAGAAAAGCTGAGAGAGATGGATTTTTGTGAAAGATTGTTGACCAAGATCAGTAATGTCAGAGAGCAACAATAATGAAAGAGTTTTAAATTGAAAGAAACTTGATTTAGCCTGGATACAAGGAAGAAATTTTTTACTGTGAGGGTGATGAGACACTGGCACAGATTACCCTGAGAAGGTGTGGATGCCCCTGAGAAGGCATGGATGCCCCATCCCTAGAACCTTTCAACATCAGGTTTAACAGGGCTTTGAGAAACCTTATTTAATGAAAAATACACCTGAACATGGCAGGGGGTTGGACAAGAAGATCTTTAAAGGTCCCTTCCAACTAAAACTATTCTATGAGAAGTGCAAAAACAATGCTGTTTGAATCATTGCTTTTAAGAGAAAAAACTTGAAAACTGAAGAGTATGAAAGAATCACTGAAGAGGGAATATTAGTCTAGTGAGCTGCAAATAGTTTAGTGAGAGGTACTGACTAGAAAATCTGAGGAATAAATATGTAAAGCTACCAGCTGTGACTATTTTGCAGTCTTAAAAGAAAAGAAACACTTAAATACACACTTCTAAAAACCTCCAAAGTCTATGAGAACATTGCTTCTAGTAAAGTGTAGTCTAGATGACTTATCATGCCATCCAAATTGAGTTAATCTTCCATTAGTCCATTAGAACCTCTCCCAAGGTTCATTTGAAGAGAAAGGAAAGATTTACAGTGCTGATGAACAAATCTGAGTTTTCCAGCATAGCTATGTTAAACTCACAATCTGTGCAAGGTGTCAACACCAATTCAAGTCAGACTAAGCTAATTGTTAACTCCTCTGAAAAATTTTAGAAGTAATGACTGAGCACTCCCTATGGAAATCCAATAGTCTATCTCATTCAATAAATATGAGAAAACATGAAACGGCATATTTTTCTGTATCTCTGCGCATCATACATTGTTTAGACCTATGTAATCAACTGATTTCAATTACAAAACCAGATTACTAGATAAAAGGTTAGTAGTAATTTCTTTCAAATAGGAAAAGAGCAAAAACCACCTACATATTTTAATTTGGTTAAATAGTAGGCAACTTCTCTATTTTCTTCAATATACAAACAAAGTACAAACCGTCATTTTCATGATATGACTCTCATTTTCCACATTTCTGTTTTAACCATGTTGCAAGTCATATGCACTAACTATAGCTGCACTATTGTTCATGTGAAGACAGGCTTGTTCACCTCAACCAACAATGCAAAGTTTCGTTGCATATTACTTTTTTTTGCAGAAAGAGTCAGCACAAGTTTGGATTCTGATGGAAATAATATATGTTGATACCTAGGTCTCATTTGTATGTTGTATATAAATATTTGTAACATATTTACAAATAGGTTGCTTCTTAGATTTTTTTTATTTCTAATATAATTTTCTAATAGGCTTAGCCTTATTCCTTTCCTCAGTTATAGAATTTTACTTCCATTAATTCATTAGAAAATAACTACCTTATTTTAAATTGTAGCTGATAAATGCATATTGACATCACTTTACACATACAAAACCTAATTATTACGTGATCATGCTCAAGAAATAAGTTTTTCTGCAGAGGCAACCTACACTGTTTATCTGCTGAAGACTATTTCTATAGTAGGCATTCTATCTTTTGACAAGGGCATGCACAGTAGCTTAATATGGACAAAAATACAGTCGGTGGATTTGCTGATTGCACTTATAACAATCTCATAGAATATTTAAGTCCAAACATTGATTTTAATTTCATCTGCCATGATTGTAGTAAAATTCTGCATCTTTCCACAGTACCTAAGCTAAGGGAGCTGTGTGTTTGTAGATAGGTGTATATATATTTACCTTTTTTTACAGTACAAATAGGGTTGTAAATATAATCCAGAAGGAAATGCTACACTGGTGGTTATGGCATCCAGATCAACTGATGTGCACTGTGTATACATGAACAAAGGCAAAACAGCTGACCTGACTGAAAAACCAGAATCACATGAAACAGGCTGTGTGGTGAGTGTTGGCTTTAGGAAAAAGAGCAGTTCAAGAAATAAAGCTAAATTCCCAGATTAATTTATTTTTCACTATTACACTTTAAATGGTTATATTTATGAATGGTATTTATTTATGAACGTTATAAACAAAATGCTGAAATTAATAAGACTGGGACCAAGAACAAAATGAAATAAAACATACACAGAGGGGCAAATCTCTACACAGATGTCAATATTTAAGCAAAGAGGTAGTTTAAGCAAAGAGGTTACAAATAAAGAAACAACTATCAACATTGGAGGGAAGAATCTGTAATAGACAATGAAGATCTTGACTCTGAAACAATTAGAGTGGCAATCGGTGTACAAAGTACAGATTGGTGAGGCCACCCTTCAAATCCCGTGTTCAGCTTCAGATCCCTTATTCCAAGAAGGACACTGAGGTGCCAGAGTGCGTCCAGAGTAGGGCAATGAAGCTCGTGTAGGTGCTGGAGCACAAGTCTTAAGAGGAGAGCTCAGGGAGATGGAGTTGCTTACCCTGGAGAAAAGAAGGCTCAGGTGACCTGAGACCTTATTGCTCTCTGCAACTACCTGAGTTTGTAGCCAGGTGAGGCTCACTCAAATGGACAAGAGGAAATGGCCTGAAGTTGGGCTAGGGAAGGTTTAGATTGTTTATTAGGAAAACTGCTTCACAGAAAGAACGGTCAAGAACTGGAAGCTATTGCCCAGAGAAGTGATGGAATTACCACCCTGGAACTGTTCAAAAAACATGTACATGTGGACGTACGGACTTGGTTTAGAGGCAGACTTGATGGTCATAAGAGTCTTTTGCCATCTAAATGACTCTATGGTTAGTAAATACTCACATCTGATCAAACAGCACCACTGTAGACAATTTTATACATCAGCAATACAGTAATCACTCATTTCCTTGACACATAATTAAAAAAATTAATTCACTAACTAGTAGCTGCAGGAAGAACTAAATGGACTGCAATACCTTTTTATGACATTTAAAACGTTGCTTACTTCCAAAATAAATAGTATCTAAACACAAATTAGTGTTTTTAGACTTTCAATTTTCTTACACTGCAATCATTTTAAATCAAAACATGCTTTAAAGACATTGAAATTATCTTTTAATGTGACCAAGGAAAAACAAAACAGAGTGGATAGTTTTCTGGTTTTAGTAATCTGAGGGAAGTAATTATCATACAATGAAAATGAATAATGAATTGAAAAATGGACATTTTTGCTTTTAGGAATACCACAGGGAATGGTAATTGTTCCTCTGAAAAACAGTGATTTTTTTTTTCAGATAACAAATAAATGTTAATCAGACTCATTGTGCACTGAGAGCCACCTACAAAGGTTCTGAAAAACTGCATGGAGCAGGAATGTAATATATAATTATATCTAACACCTACTCATAGACCTACAAGTCAATCTTCAGTGTTGCTATCACAAACACTCAGCACTCCTAACTTCAATATATTTTCAAATTTAGGATAAAGTTTTACATTACTTTTTAGACAAACTGCCACTATATAACCTCCTTATTGTGGTTTGTGCGGAGGTTGAGGAGGTCTGGCATAGTAACTTTTTTAGAAGACCATGCAGGGTCAACTAATCCACACATTAATTATCTGGGGTTTCTTTAATGGTAAAAGCAGCTTTAGTGCAAAGTTCCTCATCTTTTTTTCCTCCCTGACATAATGATAAAGTGTATTACTACCAACTAATTCTATTTTTGGCATTTATTAATTTATTAAAAGCTTAAATTACATGTCAGTTGCAACAGCAGTTTTGGTGGCCTGCACACCTCTCTAGGAACATAAACAAGACTACAAATGCATTCTGCACTTTTCATTTAGAGCATTATCAGCTGTTTTCCTTTTTTACCATTTATGGCTGACAGCACTAAGCTGTTACTAGTTTCAGAATATGTCAAATAATACAGCCATCTTATTATAACTATACTTTTAGGATAGAAATCTAAAAATGATTGAATGCAATTACTTTCTTGAACACAAACCAATTATTACTACTACTTCTGCATGCTGATATTATCTATAGAAACATCACTCAATTTGTACTTATATTCAAATAATTTAAAAAGCGCATACTTTTGAAATCTCCATCCCCAAATGTCAATGGATAGGCTCCTGGCTTTTCAATCTTGTACATTTCCTCTATAAAAAGGATTTTACAATCATTTATTGTGTCTTCTGGACCTCTGAAAAACAAAAAGAATAAAAAGTACATTCAACTTAGTTCCTCAGACCTAGATTCTGTACTTTCTGAATTCTATGCAATAAGATAAAGTAGTTTTTTTAATCACTGATAGGATACTTTATTTCAATTCACACACAAAAGTAAGTCTAGCACTGTAACTTCTAAGAAAAAAAAAAAACCACATATTTAGAGCTCACTTAAAGAAAAGACTACTCCATTATCCTCAGACTGTCTAGTACTTCAGCATGTCTTTACTGACAGTTACCCAATATGGCTTAATTCCACTTATAAAACCTCAAAAGGTTTTTATTGGCTGAACAAAGACACTAGACAAATCACTGCATTGCATCATAGCATTGCAAACATTATTATAAAAGTACAGTATCACAAACAAACCAGAAATTTGACCTATAAGACAGAGCAACAATTGGGACCCATAGAGCATGAAAAGCAGCAGAAAATTTCAAAAGTCCTTCTATGACTTGTAACTGTTTCTTAACTCTGGAAAGCCACATACTATACTGTACTGAATTATTCCAAATATGTTGCAAATGGTCTTGCTAACATCAGGTTTCAGTGCAAAATCTCAGTGATTATTACTAAAAAATACTCTAAGATTCCACAACGATAATGTCACAAGACTTCTAGAAAAGCATGAGAAACTACTAAATGCAAAGATTTTCACCTACTCTTATCAAAATATATTTGTAGCTACACAGATTGTAATTTAAACAGAAACCTACCTAGGAAGAAATGGCCATAATGACACCAATAAGTGTAAAGCACTCCCTTTTCCTTCCTCCTTAGGATGATATTGTGCTCTCTTAACACTTTAAAATTTACTACCTGACCTAGAAGCAGGAATTTTCAGTACAATAAAATACTGATGGGTACCTTGAAGAACCTGTCACAGAGGTGACTTGAAAATACTTTGGAAGGAAGCCAGCCTGGTGGCAGATCCCTATAACAAAGCCTGGTCTACAAAACTAAATTAGACTACAGATAAGAAAACAAGATATTAGATTCATATTCAATATACCAACCTGCAACATCAGAACATCTCTAGAAACATTTGGCTTCAGTCTAGAATCTGTGGTTCTCTGCTCTACCTCTTCATCTGCTCTTACTACCTCTTAATGCTGACTACCAGTTCTCAGACTCTGACACATGATGACCTAACAAAGGCAGAAAAAAACTAAGCCAGGGGAAAACCACAGGCAACAAATAATTTTTTCATGGTCCTAAACACTGGAGTATTTAGGTCTCCATGGAACTGAGGTTGAGAGGACTCGGTCAGTGTCTTGATTGACTCTTAATTGCCTTGTAAGTGTATGAACAGCTGTTTACTTAGCCATTTGTATTTATTCTGACCTTTTTCTTTCCCAGCAGTTTTTGGAGGAAAAACATTCCCCAGTGTTGGTCACATGCATAAACAGCAAATACTAGTAAATTTCAATTCTTTAGGCCATTTGAACAGAACATACAAATGCTGCATCAATGCAAATACATCCATCAGATAAAGAACTGTTTGCTTTCCTGATCAGGAGCATAATGTATTTAGAATTAACTTCGCTTGCACCCTAAGGGAATAGTACTTTAAAAGCAGCTCTGGCCATTGTGAGTAACACCTCTTAGGTTTAGCACGAGAAGACACTTTGAATTACCCACAATACAGAGGAATTCACAATCACAAAGGCACAATACATTCAAATATAGAAAGGGCAAGTTGTAAACATAATCTTTGGCAGGAAAACTGAATCACAAGGTCTTCAAAGCACCGATATTTCCCATGTTATTTTGTGGACTTTGGAGAGTTTTATTAACTGTCCTGTATTTCTTGTTACTCCTGGATTATTTAAAGTGAAAAACAAAACAAAGCACACATGTTGACATTCTTTAATGCCATAAATTTATATTAGAGCCTTTCTTACTTATAACACTGCTTGATTGCCTATCCAATGTTATTCCTCTAGGACTTGCTTCTAACAGAACTCAAAGTCATGAATCTAATTTAAAACAAAAATACAGAATTAGGACTTCTTTCACATAGTTAATGTGAAATTTCATACTTAATGTAGCAGCTACAAATGACTGATATTCTCAAATTCTAGTAAATTTCAGACAACTTTAAGCATATTTTCACTGATTTTTGCATCCTGCAAATCTTAAATCTTTGTGTAGTCTATAAGCACTATCCCTAGTATGAGCAAAACTGCATCTAGGAAAAACACACATTTCCTCTCCTCTCTCTACAGTGTCTTATGGTTTAGAGCTATTTAACTTACCCTTCTCCCCATCCCTGCATTTTCCCCAGAAAACTAAAACGCAGCTTAAATGTTAAAAGAATAGCTCTTCATTATCTGTATTCTCTGCATATCGTCTATGGTCAAGAAGGAAGGTGGCAAAATACCATACAGCTTTACTCAGAAATCCAGATACTTGCTATTCGTATCTTTGGGAAACAAGCCAAACTTGAGTTCAGTAGACTATTAACTAGAAGTAAATTCCTAATAGTTCCAATTTGAACTATAAAATTACTTTTAACTACAATGATTATCACAATGTTTCCTTAAAAGATACCATGAAAATATTTATAAGTTGGTTCAACAATGTTTTCAAAAAGTAACAGCAAAGTTTTTGTGAAATATGCAGAAGCACACACTTTTATCATCAACTTTATAACAAAGTATCATCTCAGAAAATATTATTTCCACCACAAAGTGTTGAAGTGCAACATAGTTTTTTAAATTTAGCTATCTAAATAAAAAACTACTCTGACACTCTAAAACACAGAACTCTTGAAATAATAAAAAAATAATACAGCTGCAAGGCATGCTTTTCTCTCATAGCACTGCAATCCTACTGATTAACAATACTGTTCCTTATATCTAGGCAGTACTTATTAAACGGGTGGAAGTCATAATTTCTCTATCACATACACTAGAACATAGTAGATATTCCTTCTCTTTTTGCCCTGTATTTTTTCCTTGGGATAAGGACACTTAGAAAGCAACTTTCAGGCTATGTTTTTCTGCAAGTCTATTCAGTATTTGGACCAGAGAAAACATTTTATTTTCTGCTATGAGTTACATAAGAAGTAAGCAAATACTATCAAATAACATTACAAAGCTGTTATGTTAAAACAAACGTCAGAACTGCATATCTGGAACTACAGAGGAAGATGAACTAACATTGTGAAAATGATGGCTAATAATAAATGGTTAAGCCTTACCAAAGCCAAAAAAAAATCTCTTCAGCTAGCTGCTCATAAAACAATAGTAATTCTGCCACAGTACACATTCAGTGCTTTAATAATTATCACATGATTTTAAAATTATGGTTATGTAACAAAATTATGTCTATATTATGCTGTCAAATATATAACGTTTCTTCACTTTTTCACCCTATCATACCAAAAATGAGATTATGCAATATGCATAGTAAATGGGTGTTTGTATTTCAAGTAAGAACTTTAAATCTTCTGAAATAATTAAATCCTAAAAAAAGCCAGATTCTTCAATACAGCAGAATTTCCAAAGCAAGCATTCCTTTGAGATAGGTTAGTTAAACAAGAGAGAAACCTTGAACTGAATCTTCTTTTATCCGCACTTTCCCCACATACATTTCCTTTTTCTTTTTTTTTAACTTTAAGGTAACAAAACACTTTAGACATTCAAAATCACAGTTGACTAGATGTGTGATAAGTGGGCCTTATCCTTGATATTTCAAAGGTCATCTTCACAGAAAATAAAAGCTGCTGGACAATTATCACACTTTGAGAACTTTATCACTTCTTACAGTCTGAAAGATTAAGTAAAAATTGTCAGATCTTGTCTGGAAATTTCTGGGTTTATCACTATACCACACTGAAATTAAAGTATAGTATTTTAACACAAACTAAAGTCAAACTACAAGGGGGAAAAACTACTAGGAAAATACATACAAAGTTTCTATTCATACTAAGAATAATAATAAAAACTATCTAATGATAAATCATATTTAGGCACCCTTAGAGCAAAACCTTAGTCACACCTGTCAGGCTTATTAAACATAACTAATTCACAGTCTTGATGGTTAATGTCAAAAGGTTTTGTCAAGGCCAGCAGAGAAACAGCCGCAATCAGAATAAAACCTAACAGAATATAATGTTGGCCATGCTCTCTAAATACACAAATTAACTTAACAAACAATATACAAATCAAAACAAAATCAGATTTACTACCACTTTTCGTATCTATCTTTTCATATGCAACACTTTATTTATATGCCTTACATCAATCAGCCTTTTTTATGCTTTTGTAGTTTTCAGTATTCTGCTTTTTAAAGTTTTCAGCCAGCAACTCTTTCTGTTCTGCATCAACAAACCATAGTTAAATGACTTCTAAAAAAAAATCTTTCAATATTACCATTCAAAATGTTTGTTAGAACTTTTAATATTGTCTCCTTAGAAGCACTGGCTGGAGATTTGATTTTAAACAGGCTTGTTTCAAAAGTGACTTCAATCTTCCCACATTTAGACAATGTACTACATTGATAATCTGACCAAATTCTTCTCGGTTGTACTGAATTACATAGAGGTTCTTTTATTTTTTTATTGAACACAAGCAAAAAAGCAGAGGGTATTTACAAGACTTTTTCCAGAATATTCCACACACATTTGTTAAATCATTAAAATAAAAATGCACAGTTACAAACTGGGACAGTATTAGCTCTGCTTTTAATTCAACTTTTCATTTATTACACAAGCACTGTAAAGATAAAGACACATGACAACTTCCAAACTATACAAAAATTTTATTACTCTCTTTCTATAACACTAGTATTTAAACAGCAAAAATATTAAATTAACATTTTCTAGGTTATCTTGAGGACCGTATTCTAATATGAACCTTTAATGCCTTTAAAAACAAAATACACATACTCTCAAACCTACAATTTTGTATTGTGGACATACACACAAGTCAGGCAGGATACAATTTTTTTTTTATGTCAGCAGTAGGTGTGGTGCTTGATGCGTTAACAAAACAATATATTATAGTTCATGATGCCAGATCCTGAAAGCAGAGACTTGGACACAGACTGCCCTCCTCAGCCTTGGAGCTGTAGGCAGGTGGACATTAGAGTACCTGGGGAAAGAACCAGCCTGAGAGATCAGCCAGCAACGATGTTGGAGGCTCACAACTCTGCACACATCCCTGCCCCACGCCAAGGACCCCACCGAGGCGCGGAGCCTGCAGAGGGCCCTGATCCCGCCCCAAACTCGGCCCTGTCCGTGGTGCTGCAGGAATGCCCCTGTCCCACCGCGATAATCGCCCCAGCTGCTCCCTTCTGGTAGTCGGGACTGAGCCTGTGAGCGTCACAAATGCTCAGCAGGCATCTACAGCTTCCAAATATTCAGTTCAAGCATACAGTTTTACCGTTTTTTGCTAACACCCGAATGTCCATGAAGAACCAAGTAAAAAAGCAAGTTGATAACCTACAAAGATAATACACCACAGGCTTCATACATGGAAGAAGAAGATACAAGAGCTATGCTTGGCATCACACAGCATGGGCTAAGCTCAGCTGACTTTTCTATGTGTGTGCAGACTGAACTGCAGTGCGCAGAAACAAGACTAAGGGTCTTTTAAAGACATCATGCCAAGGGTCTGGGCTAGTCAACAAGTTCCTTCAAGCTAGGAAGAAGCAAAGATACAAAAAAGTGAATGATTCTTACTGTAAGTGGTTAAACACTCCTATCCAGATTTTAAATTTTATTGCAATTCAGTGAGTAGATGCAGCACACACTCATCATAAGCTCAGACAGAGTTACAGAAGACCAATCTGTGAACCCTGCCAGACTGACTGAGAACCTCAACTCAAAAACAAAGACATGAGAAGAAGCACATCCCTTCACAGCAAACTAAAAGAGATACGGTCAGGATGAAATGACCTTCCAAAAAAACAAAGAACAAAAGAGTCCTGAAAGCACAAAAACATTAAGCACTTTGGAAAACACAAACAAAATACAAACCAAAAAACAAAACCAACCAACCAAAAAACCACAAACTCCCCAAATACCTCCAAAACCTAAGTGAATAAATCAACAGAAACACCCAAAATGTGAGGTGCTTTAAAACCAACCAAGCAACCAAAACCAAACAAACCAACCAATTACAAAAGAAAAAAACAAACAAACAAAAACCAAAAAACCAACCAAAATAAAACACCTACCAAACAAATATAGAAAAGCCCCAAACCAAGGCTGTGAAAACTATTAAAGGTATCCACCTTTAGAAATCATAACAGAATACAATGGCACAGAAACTCAGAATCAAAGATGCTTCTAAAGAATGGCCATATCAAACCAAAAGCATAGAGAACTTCTTGCAAAGAAGGACAAACCCACATTTCTAACCTAGAGAGTCTGTAATGAATTTAATAGCATAGCTTAAATGTATATGACAGCATTACTGTAATGAAAAAACTTGGCATGCAGGGATCCTCTTGCTCAGAACACAAAGAATCTAATTCACTAAGAATTCCTGAAAGTAAAAAAATCCTAGAGAGAAAAAGAGGTCCTAATTTGGCATTTAGAGGGCAGCTGCTTAATTTGGAATATCTTCATTCCTTATATTGCCCAACTCTCTTCAGAAAAATTACAGCAAATGATTCCACCATGATTCGCAATTTCATCAGTGAATGATATTAAATCCTCCATTTAAGTATCCGATGGCCATTACATAATGGTAATACAGCCTTTCCAGTGTTTGTCTGGAATCTCTGATAATCCTGTCATTAATTTTTATATTGACAAATCCAAATGCCCATAGACTTGTGGGTTTAACTGTTGGAGAGACTCCCCAACAAATGAGAAAATCACACTTTGGTGCCTCCCTGAAATATCTATACACCAATGCATAGGCAATGAACAATGGGGGTTATAGAGGTTTCTGTAATTAAGGCAGCTCCATGACAAAACTGGGATCATTGAGACATGATGGGATAGCTCATGTGACTGATTGGTAAGGAGTCTTCAGGAAGAGGCTAGGAAGACTAAGAGCAGTTGTTCCTTATATAAGGGCAGATCAAGAACCAGTCAAGAGCTTGCCGGTCAAGGTTAGGAAACAGAACATCAGTCATGCTGTAATAGGTGACTGCTATAGGGAGTAAACATATGAAGACTCCTTCAGAGAGCTGGAAGAAGTTTCGTTTACAGGCCCTGCTCCCACAGGGAACTTGAAGTAACAAAGCAGAACACAGTATCAGGAATTTCCGGAGTGCAGTGCTAACAACTTCCTGATCATGGAGAAGCAAATTGCTAGACCTAATAGAAACAAACTGTGAGGAACTTGTCACGGGACATTAAAGTTTGTCTGCAATGATGAAGAGATAATGGAGTTCAGAATCCTTAGAGGAATAATAAAGTACAGGACAACCCTAGATTTCAGGACAGTAGAATGCAATCTCTCAAGAGATGTATTTCAAAAAATCCTGCAAGATACCCTGTAGAGAAGAGCCCAATAAAGTTAATTGATATTTAAGGATCATCCCAAGCCCAAAAATGGTGCAGGACATCAAAGGCAACAGGAAGCCTGCAGAAATTAATAAGGAGCTTAGATATAAAATGAAATGTGTAAGAGGAAGAAGCTGGGATGGCTGATCTGGGGCAGGAAGAGGTATCTTACTGTACAGGCATAGGGTTGGGAAAGCCAAGGTCTACTTTGATTTGAATCCAGGGAGCAAAATTCTATGACAGGAAAGGAAAACTACAGAAAATGTGGGGCCACTGCTAAATACAGCAGGGCCCCTGCTGATAATAAAGAAATAAAAAACAAAATACTCAGCACTATGTTTGCCTCAAGTATTTACTTCAAAGATCAATGTTTAGGAATCTGAGGTCCCTAAGAGCAGAAAAAATGGCCAAAGCAAGGAAGACTTAGCTTCGGTGAAAGAGTACATTATGGAGCATTTACATAGGACATATAGAAGTCTATTGGCTCTAAGAGGTCATACCCATGAACTCTAAGGGAGCTGTCTGATGTTTGGATGAGTGCACTCTTAGTCCTGTCATTGAAAGATGATAACACCTTCCTGTTAAAGAGAAGAGAGCAAATATCACACCTATCTTCAAGAAGGAAGATTGATGACAGACTGATCACCCTCAACTCAGATCCTGGGCAAGTGAGTATTAGCTGCCTCTACCACCATTTAGGAAGGAATTTAATCATGTTAACAAAGAAAAATTCAAGTCCTGCACAGAGGCAGCACCAGTACCTGCTGAGTGTCTCCACCTGACTGCAGAGTAGCTTGGTAGAGAGAGATTTTGAGGAACTTAAAAAAAGAAGCTGACCATAAACCAGTTATGTGCCCTTGCAAGCAAAGAATGTCCACAGCTGCTTGGACTACATTAAGAGCAGCGTTGCCAGCAGGTAGATGGAAGGCAAATCATGACTCAGCATTATTTAGGCCAAGTGTAGGCTTCCCCAGAGAACAAAGACATGGGTTTACAGCAGTGGTTCCAGAAAAGAGATCCATAAAAATGATTAATAGGCTTGATACAGAACATCCCGGATACAGGAGTGTTTAGTCTAGAGAATAGAAGGGTTGTGTGAGGATGGCTCTTATTTAAGTGTATAAACAGGAAGCCAAACTCCTCTAATTAGTCCACTGCAAGGATCAGAGGTACAAACACACAAAACACACATTTTTTTTAGCAAGAGTAAATTTTCTTTTTACAGTGGATTGTTCAGAGAGCTTGTCGAGTAACCATTCATAACACTATTAAAATCCCAACTACACTTACACTGATCTGGCTGATCCTGTTTGAACAATCTCAAAAGCTCCTTTCTATCCTCAAAGTTTCTCTTAAATGTATATACATGCTTCAACACAACTTCTTTTTTTTTATCTTCATAATGCTTTGCCTAGTACTGTGCTCACCACTATTTCCTTCCCACCCATCCATCAATTTACTGTGTCTGCTTGCCTTTTTGCACTTAAATTTTTTCTTGTATTTTCCCTCTTCTCTTTGGACTTACTTTCTTTGGTGGGAAGAAATTAAACTTCAAAACACTTCTAAATATCACCCCCCTAAAAAGCAAGTCAAAAGACTCTGTGGTTCCAAGTCTGAACGTTTATTAGAGAAAGGACACTCACAAATACCGAAGATATAGTTTATGTTCTGGAAAACCAAATAAAAGCCTCAAGATCAAAGTCAAACCCATTCCTCACCTTCCAAGTAGACTTTTATCATACAGTAATAGTTAGGACACCCAAAATATTTGAAATTTTAACACATTTTACTTCTGCTTTTTTTCTGTTGTTAAAGCAATTGTTTTAATACATAATGAATTGAAAAGCTAAGCTTTTAGATGCAACGCAAACAATCCATTTTCTGCCCCTCTGCTGAAATTCATTGCATTTTATGTATCTCTCTTTTGTCCATTTCGATAAGGGGGTGTGTGTTTAGAGGTTAGTGGAATATTCTTGATGCAGTTTAATTAGTGCTTAGTAAAGGAAACTAAGAAGTGCTTAGTAAACTTGCCCCAATCTTCTAATTACCCTTCTTTTTACACAGCCCAAATAGTTAATCTTCATTACACACTGCTAGCTCATATTCACCTTGCTTACTACCAGTCTCCTCTCATCAAAGCTACTTGCCAGTCAGAACTGCTTCAAGGGGCTGTGTCTTTCCAGGTGGAAGAAAACTGCATTTATTCACCTTGACTTTACTGAGTCTTCTTCCACCCATTCGTCCTCTGCTTGTTCAGGTCTCTCTGACTGGCAGTACTACTCTTGAATTTCCATCAATTTACTGTGCCTGTAAACTCAGGAAGAGTCCACTGTATTGCCACAAGATATTGCACGGTCCAGGTCTCAGGATACACCCCCCACGGTTCCTTGCTTATCACTTTCCAAGTAGTGTGCAACCCAGTAACCACTATCCTATGAGGCTAATCATCCAATGTTTTCTTTTTCTAAACCCACCTGGTTGTCCATTCTCCCAGTTTACTACAGGAATCACCACACTGGGACAGGATATTATGCACATTGAATTAAATTGCAACTTTTGCTCTATCCTTGGCCACAGAGAAAACAGTTTTATCACAGAAGGCAGATGAGCTTGTAAGGCATGATTTTCTCTTGGAAAAAATTTCACTTTGGCTATTCCTAATCATCATAATTTCACCAGCACTTCCTAAGAACCATCCCATTTTTTCCAAAGACTGAAATAAGGCTGATTGGCTGCCTTTTAAAATGGATGCAGTATTTGCCTTTCTCCAGTTGTCAGGGACAAAAGTCAAAGTAGTATTATTAAAAGCCAAATGTCTGTTGACACAAACTGTGCATTTAACCAGAGTTTGATCCACAGGATTGGCTTTCTCCTTTTCCTTGGGATGATTTGCCCTTTTCACCAGCCCAAATAAAAAGATCTGAAGTAACTGGGTTACTTACTCTTTGGCTCTCTTTGTAAGGCAGACTTGGTTTGCCGCTAAACTTCTGGAATTTCAAACAACACTATATTCACAGTCAAAAAGACTAAACACAAATTACAAGCTTCTGGTTTATTTTCCCTCCATTTTGGGAAACCAAGCTGAAACAACTGGTTTCCCTATACTCTAGTTAAGATCAGGCAATATGCAGTGAAATGGCACAAAGGACAAATCAGTTATTTTTTATGTTCTCTTTTTAAGAATCAGGAAAAGGGAAGTATGCAGATAAAATATTTGTTCCATATCAGAAAATAATTAGGGACAAGCAAATCTTAGAATAGTAATCCTTCAAATCCTTTCTATTCAAGGGAACTGCCTGAAGATTTTTAAGGTAGAACAGTGAAGCATGCAGGAAAAGAGTGTGAAGGAATAGCTATAATCTGTGTGGAACATCTCCATCAGTGAGTGTTTGTAAAACGGAAATTTCAGTGCAAAGTGAAAGGAGAAAAAAACAAGAAAAGGATATCTATAATAAGTCAGCAAATTATTTCTCAAAATGCACTCTTTTATAGAATCATAGAGCAGTTGGGTCGAAAGGGACCTTAAAGATCATCTAGCTCCAATCCCTGGCCAGAGACAGGGACACTTTCCACTAGACAAGGCTGCTCAGAGCTCCATCCAACCTGGCCTTGAACACTAACAGGGATTGGGGCATCCGCAGCTTCCCTGGGCAACAAAATTTGTACTACAAAATTTCTTTCCAATATCTACTCTAAACCTGCTAAAGCCATTGCCCATTGTTTTGTTACTACATGCTCTTGTAAAAAGTATCTCTAGCTTTTTTGAAGACTCCCTTCTCCAGGTGGAACAATTCCGATTCTCCCAGCCTTTCCTAATAGAAGTGCTCCATTCCCCTCAACTATCTTGGTGGCCTCCTCTTGACCAGCTCCACGTCCTTCCAGTCCCCTGCCAGGAACCCCAGAGCTGGATATAGCTGATGCAGGCGGGGGTCTCAGCAGAGCAGAGCAGAGCAGAGCAGAGGAGAATCCCCTCCCTGGCCCTGCTGCCCACGCTGCTCTGGATGCAGCCCAGGACACGTTTGGCTCTCTGGGCTGGGTCATGTCCAGCCTCTCACCCACCAGCACCCCCAAGCCCTTCTCAGCAGGGCTGCTCCAGTCTGTTCATTCCCTGCCTGTATCAACACCAAGGGTTTCAGCAACAGTTGCTGAGTCAGGGTACTGTATCTCATAAAGATCTTGCAAACAGGACAAGTACTACAATGAATGGTTACATTCACTGTATGAATAAGCTCTGCTCATGCTCTCTTCATGTCTTATTCTCAGTCAGATACTGTTCTTCTGTTTCACATTTGACAGAAACATTATATGCTTTCTGTCAACCTTTCTCTAGAACTCAGGATCTCCAGTATCTCCTGAGAAGTTTGTCCTGTAGAACTGAACCAGTAACTGAAGATGTCCCTAGAATAATACTCTGTCATTGTGTCCATTGTATCTTTTAACTCTTGACTTTTACTCAAAACTGAAACCACAACTGAAGGAAGGTTAAAAACCTAATCTGGAATCTAAAAGTGAACAGTTTTATTTCCTTATTGCCCTCAAAGTTCAAGCAGAGAATTATATTCACACATCACTTCAGTTAGTGATTTCTTTTGTCCAATAGCGTAATTAAGTAGTATGCAAAACATTCTGGCTGTCAAGAGTAATTCTGGTTAGAAGTTGTGAGATTATTCCCTAAGGTTGTGTATCACAAAAAGAGCAATCTCTAGCTGTAGACTAGGAAAAGCAGTATAAAGAAATGCTTAAGAGGTTCTGTGCATCACCTCTACAGATTCATAATCAAAAATCCCAGCAGGCCTCTTGGCCACTCAAAATCTCTCTTGATTTGAAAGTTTTATTGGTTCAAGAAGAGTTCTCTTCTTCCAGGAAGGTGACTAGCTCCATTCACAGAGTTCTCTTCTTCCAGGGAGATGACTAGCTCCACCGAAGTCACAAGGACAAGAGGAAAGTGGGAGATACATGTTCACCTTTTTACTAGTTTTATTGCCTAGAAGAAACATGCCACTTTTACATCTGTGCAAAAAAGCTGCAGGTAAGGTCTTTAACAACTAAAATTCTTATTACTAGGATACCTGCTGATACAGCGATTTGAGAAAATGGGTCCAAATAAATACTGTCAGTATTTCACTCAGCACCAAAACAATGTCCTCCCAGATCAACCAGCAACAGTCAAAGACACTACAATTAAATAAATAAACCAGGATGTTACTTTGGGTAGAAAACTATGCAAGCACTAGGAAGACATAAACCACACTGATGAAAATTCTAGACCTAAAGAAGCAGCACTGTGAGAACTGTACTACTTGGCATCTATTAAAATATGACAACTCTGACATGATGATAACCACAATATATACTGAAAGTGATAGGAAGTACAGTACTGTTATTTCCCTAAGTGTCGAAACAAGGTACAACTACCAATAACTTTCTTTTTAACTAGACAGAAATTGACAGAAGCAAGAATTCTTGAAATTATCAGCAAAAAAACCCCATGCACAGCTTGTTTCACTCAGTATTACAAACACCCCACTATTCTGTAGTGTTTAATTTCTGTGCTTCTACAAGTGCCTTTGCAAAGCTATAGAAACAAATATATGTATGATTTTAAAAATATCAGAAGTTAAATATGAATAGAAAATATTGTCCAAAGGAATTAAAGGGAGAAGTTAAAAGCAAAATCTGTACAGGTGGCATAAATATAATATGCTATATTAAATAAAAGAAGTAGTAAGATGATAAATATGAATACAAACCATGAAAAAAAAGAGGAAGACAAACCAGGTCTGTCAGGTTATGAAAAAAATACAATAAGAATATTTAAAAACTAAGAAAAAGTAATATGCAAAAGAAATTTCTTTTTGGGAGCAGGAATGCATTTACAAAAACCTGCAAAACTAGAAGATGACAAATATGATCATAAAAATTCAGTACTGTTCTATTACATTCCTTTACACCTGCACAGGTCAAGAAACCAAATTAATTAAACATTCACTTATCTAAAGTAGAAAATTATGCTCACTCTGTGTAATTTACATCTTACACATCTCCAAAGCTTAAGCAAAGTATGAGTCTTGGTATTGACAGAGCCTTTGCTAAACTCAGACTTTCAAGGGCTTGCTGAAGAAAACCAAGATCTAATTTGGTCTCCAATTCTAGGAAGGAGCAAATGCAGACCATTATTTGATCTACTTTGATTTGATTTGGTATGATTTGAATTTAAATATATTGGCTGGCTCCAAGGGTAAATTGTGAACAGTTAGCCTCAATGACAAAAAGTCACACTATTCTGGATTACAAACAAGTGTTGTTATGAAATAGAACACTCTTCCCCAAAGCAAAAACCAGAGGATAGATGCCTAAAACTGGAGATGCAGCACCTTGACAGTTACAATCAGTTCAGAGGTACCACAGATACTCTGAAATAAGAATCTCACATTCAGAGATTCTGAGCAGCAAGCATGGACACACAGTCATGAGAAACCTGAAGTCCTATTCCATGGCCAAAGCATTGCCATTTCCCTAGTATTTGCATCTGAGACACAGAAAATCCTGCTCGATATGTTTAGACATCCTCAATTAAAAATTTCAGCTGCAATGTGAATACTACAGAAATGAGAATTAATAAGTGGTCAATTATTCTGAATAACGATGTTTGCTTCCCCTATTCAGTCTCATCTTCTATTTGGTAATATTCACTATTTCATATATATTTTCCAAAAGATGAGCTAATGATGACAGACTGTACAGGAATTTTTCTCTTGGTTATGACTAAGACATGAATAACAGTAACATCAAACAAACACACATGACAAAAGTGCACAAAAAAAAAAGCATTCATCATATGTTCTACTAGCTTCAAAGCATGACTGCAAACAGCATCTTGTTATTTTCTCTGATTATGCCAACAACTTCATTGATCTTTGTTAAAAGCAATCAAGATCAATAAATCAAACCTTCAAATATGGCACACAAAATCGTTTTATACAAAGTCTCTTTTTGAAATAATACCACAAAGGAAAAGAAGTCCAAGCAATGAATATATCTGATGCAACCCTAAGACTTCTGCCTCCCTTTACTGCCTGCTAAGGGTGCTCTTAGGTAGTACACAAAAACTAGTCATTAGTATACAATCAATTAATCACGAACATATAATCATAAAAAATCAAAATAAATTTCACCTTTATCTGAAACAAATACTTAATGCTAACATAATGTTAAGACACAGATGTATCAACATCACATATCAGTATTATAGAATAGAAATACATGAATTATATTATTCCAGATAAAAATAATGACAACTGCATTATAATTCCAAACTAATACATTTTATATCATTTGTATTATATATTAATAAACAATGGAACAGTGAGGTTGTTTTTTAATTTGTAAATCAACATGCCTGAAATTCAAAGCAATTACTTTTGCATGCTCCTTACACAAATTTATGAATACCAGGAGATTTTTCTTGTTCTTTTACTATTAATTGAGAGGAATGAGTTGTGTAGTACAGGTGATACTCAATTATTCTTTGATAAATTTAAGAAATGGCAGGGCTCAGTTAACCTTATTGTCTCCAAAAAGCTGATTACTGCATGTGCAATCTATCAACATTTAAAGGAAACCAGAGTTCTTAATTAGGAAGAAAATTCTCTGAAATATGGTTCCATCTGAAAAATGGACTTAAATTCATCACCTTAGAATATCTATTTGTCAACCGCGTTGTTTTCCTCCCAACTCCCTTCAGAGGACAGTAAGTTTAAGTATCACAGGGAACACTGTTGTACTTGCCACAGTTCTGACAGTATTTGACTTTAGCATCTTTGAGTTTATTTAGATATAGAAAAGACTACCCTATAGAGTTCCATCCAGAACTTTTTATTAGCCACCAGGTGCTTCCTTTTGGCAATATAAACCACATTTTGACTATGTCATTTTTAATATATGGGGAAAACTCTGAAAGAATCCATGTAAACAGCAGTTTTAACAAATTTTATCAACAGACATTTGAACTTCATGTCTGGAGAGTTCTATTTGTAGAAGACTGTGAAACCCATCCCTGACTCACCAAATGCCACTAGCACTAAATCCACTACAATGAATATCTGCATCTCTCCTTTGATATTGTCCTCCATTTCTTAATCTCTTCTCTCTTTCAAAATAATAATTCAAAATATCTACTAATTTTTTTTCTAGTTTTGTGTTTCGAGTTTGGGATTATTTTTGCTTTGCCTACAAAACAAGTCCATGTGCCTGTGCTACTTAGTAAAAAATTACTATAATGCACCAAGGTTGTCTAATAAAACTCCTATAATTCTAAAATTAAAACCCAGCCCCAAAATACTTTCATTTACTTGTATGCTTTACCAAGCCAGTATCTTTGCTATTTCCCAGTACTAGATAAGATTGCACTTTTACACAAAACACTGAATTAGACCTGTTTCTGTGTGTCTCTTCCCAAGTAAGCATGTTCCACACTAAGTCTTCCTACAGATACAACATCCTCTTTATTGTAAAGGAAACTACAACATATGCAATTAATTTTCAGGATTACAATCTCAGAACAGTGATAACACTCATGAGCCAATGTGGGACATGCCAACATTAAATAAACCACTGATCATCTGTTCATCCCTAAGAAGGCAGTAACACAGCTTACTGACAGCAATATCTTAAGGATATCTCCAGAAAACACTGCTCCTAAAGAACTGTACGGAAGTTTTAAAATTAAATAGTGAAACAAATCAAAGATATTCAGGTAAACTCAGTCAAATGAAAACCTGCAGTTCCCATATCCCACAGCTCCACATTTTACTTATCAGAGGTTATAACACTAGGTAAGTATTTTATTCTTTAAAAATTTATTTAGCCAGTTCATAGATTTATTCAAACTGTCAAAGATGACCCATACCCAGTGAGATCTAGAGGTTCCGAATTATCTAAACAATACTGGAACAGGCATCTGAATCACAGGTAATACATAAAAAACCTTATGGTTGTCTCCAGCAATCTCAGGAAAAATAAAAATTCTGACTTACAGTTAAGCCTCCACATTGTAAAAACCATGCACTGTAATTTTGTTAATTCACACATCTATGGAATCAAAGTATGACATTAAAATTAATCTAGTGGTGACTAGCAGATAAAAAAACCAAACCAAACACACTTCATATGATATGTAGAGATTTTCTGAGTTGGTCAAGAAAATCTTACCCCAGCAGAATTTTAGCATGAACCTCTTTGTTAGTCCTTGAGATTTCTCTCAAAGAGGTAATTTCTGCATCAAACCAAAATCCTCTTTCTTCTGGTGTCTCAACATTGTAGTTAACCATCACCACATCACCCACTTTTAGCTCACTCCACTTCAGAATGGTTCTTGCTCGGGGTCGAAGATTAACTGTGTCCATTTCTATTATGCCATTTTCTGGGTACCTTGAAAAGCAAAACCAACAACACCAATGATTATGACTCCTGTAACAGTAAAAGGAAAGTCACAACTTTTTTCAGAAGTAAAAGCTTTTGTCTCATCTCAGATGGGAAAAATAGCCTCCGTAAGTTTTCTCAAAAAAAAAAATAAAGTAAATCTGTATGTACTTCTCAATAATTCAGTGTTATTAGACAGCACTCTTAACTAAAATCTCAATGCAGGAAGGAAATCTTTTCAAATCTGAGCTTTTCAATTTAACACTACAGTTTTCTTATACTCCTCTGAATGAGGTAACCATTACTTGATACTAGAGCCTGCATTTGCATGTGTGCTGGAAACATAGCAGAATATAGACATGACCAATATATTAATTACTAAAAAAAACTAGCCTGTAACAAAAAGTTAAAAGATGCTAAAGTGGAGTTCCTTTTTCCTACTGTGGGTAGGCAGATAAAAATGATCACTTAGCTAGTACTACATGAGTTCACAGAACAAATTTAACAGAGAAAATGAAACTGGTCTACTGTAAATAAACAGATGCTATTAAAATTATTCATTCTCCCTTCCTAACAAACAATGCTGAGGATGATGCATCTTAAATTGTATTTTCATCATGCAATTACTGGCACTTTAGCAAGAGCACTCACAATTAAATTAACATAACTTTATCAAACAGCATTGTTAAATATTAATGGCAAAATCCTACTCTTACTAATAAAAGTCTGGTTCTACCACTTTACAACGTGCCTCCCCCTATAGTGAACATGAATATTTCAAGGTTCTTGGGAAAACCACATATTGCAACTTACTACAGGAAGAAATACTAAAACTACATGTCATTAAGAGCATGAGACTGACAGACTACAGCCTGAAATCAGGATGTCCTGAACAACTGACTGAAAGCTCACCAATGAAACTGTACACATTTTAAACAAGTTCATCATGCTTTGTTTTATGCCTTCTATTAAATTTAACAATTTGCTACTATGATGTGGGGGGCTGGGGAATAGGAGAGACTTAGTGATAGCTTTGTTTAAAGAAGCATGAACTGCAACATTTTAAGAGTGGGTGCACCTTCACGTAAACTAACGGCTAAGTAAAAGAACATATCTCTAACCACTTACAAAAGTTAAATACAAAGCCTGTTTTTGCAACAACATTTTTAGATCCTAATTATAAAATTCTGCACAAGAGAAGTTACACAATACAAAGAGAGGTGCTCGTTTCGTAAGATGTAACTCTCCACATTTCCTAAAGATTTTTTGCCCATGTTGTTTCCAAATCCAGTGCATACTGAAAAGCTAACATTTGAGGTTTTGCCTTTATGTCATGCAATTTCGCCTAAATTAATTACCATAACATTCTACTGCATTAATTATTAATATTTTAACTGTAATAGCCACAAAACATATGATTGATTCAGCTACAGGTAATAAGACAAAGCAAAAAACAACTATAGAGATCATGCCTATTTTATTGAGTGCCTAAATAACATCACATTATTGTGTAACAGGCTACTGAAATCCTAAGATAGCTATATTTGACCTACTAATCAGTTCCAAAAGTTTGTAAAAGACAGCAAGTAGAATACAGTAAATGAAGACTTGGTTCACTTGATCTCTGAAACAAAAATAGTGCTTAAACATCATGAAACTAGAGAAGATAAACCAAAAATAGATACCACTTATACATACAGTGAAGTAATAAAGTAAGAAATACATACAGGATTGTAAAAATAACCAATAAACATTTTAGAAGTACCATGTCACTATTTAAAAAAAGAAAATCAAAATACATGACTTACAAGAGTTGACATTCATAGAAACGTAACCTTTATCTGAAAAATCTATTCTCTTCTGAAAGAAAAATATCTTCAGTTTCTTGCCCACTTTTTCCTGGGCAAGCTTTGGACAAACCTTTTTCTCTAAATTCAGATTCATATTACATTTCTCACCTCTATACAACTGCGAACAGATCCTTCCTATTGTATTGATGAGGAATTTCAAAAATTGTCATTAACAATGTCTCCACTGTTCTTGGAAGTAGCTCATGAAAAAACTGACTAGAACAAGATCACTTACCAGAAGACAACTCCAAAATCCCCTTTTATAAACAGAAACTGTTTTCCAAAGGAAAGTAAAGGAAGGCTGAATCTCCACTGAGTGCATTTTATCTCTAATCAGCTGGTCAGAAATGTAAGCTTACAAACTTTAGATAAAAACAAATGAGATTTCTTTTGCCACATTTTAGCCTTCTTTTGAGTTACAGATATTGAATGTTTTTACTGCTGTGCCTTCACACACAGAAGAATGTTTTTGTGGTTGCTTGTGAATGCTAGCAGCTATTTAACCCTTCACAACTGACATGAATATATGCTGAAAGTGTTTTCTCATTTATTGAGTTAGTTTTAAAATTCTAAGATCACACTCAAGAGAAAACATTTTCACAACGTTTTAATTAGACTAGCATAAATTTGGTACAGTTGAAATGAAGATTCTACGGCACAATTAAACCTTTGAATTTAAAACAGCTGAACAGTTTCTTGGCTCTCCATGTTTTTAGGACATTTGGCAACTAATACTGAAAAAAGGAACTATACCAGCAAGCATAATCATAAGAGTTTAATGAATATTGTGCACCATAGGATGTCTCTATTTACCACTAATTTCATTCTTCCCTGTAGTATTTCTAACATTAACATAGAAGAATTTATTGAGATTTCCTATCTGTGTAGACGGTCTCCATAGCAAAGAATTATTCATGAAGCAAAAATTTCAGTATTTCTTGGCTATGGTCAGATAGTTGGCTGTGTTTCCTAAAATGCTCAAATGCTAGGACACATAGTAGCTCCATTTTCAGAATAAACCCTAGCCTGCTCAGTTTACTGAGACCTTGCAACACAACCTCTTAACACTTTTCCCAGCTGTTACTAGAACAACTAGAACCAGAAAGATAAAACTCTGGGAATAAAAGTAAAGACTTCCCCATCCACTCTCCATATTATATTAGTGCAGATGGAAAATTTTTTAAATTATTTTCCAATATTAATAAAACAAAAGTATAATTTATTTTCTCAATCCAAAAACTCATTAAAGAGTCATTCCAATCCTGGAATGAAGGAATAGAAGGGCAAAACCAAAAAAAAGAAACAGAAAGCAATAAACTCCTGGAAGAGGTAAATCTGACTAAAAACTAGACTCCTGCCACCCAATTTCTTTATAACCTGAGGAAATAATCAGCCCAGTTTTGCTGTAGTGTTTGAGAAAGCAAACACAGTGTTTCAAAAAGCACTACACAGGAAGACATGTAAGCCACAATTATGAATGGGGGAA
>VWYI01032650.1:0-11940 GCA_013399455.1 Anthoscopus minutus | reverse complement strand
CCGGTTCCAACTGAACCTGCCACACAGTGTCAAAACTGTCTTCTCTTCAGGAAGATACAGGATCAAAGTGATTCAGTTGAAAACTCTACCTGCTGATGCAGGACCTATGATGGGTTAAGAGAAGAACCACATTTCCCTGTGTGGAAAGCCTTCTGTCTGTTAAAAAGAGAGACTCTCCCCTCCCCCTTAATCCCCCTAACCCTCTCCCCACCCCACCTCCCCAACTACTTTTTAATATTAAACCTGACCCAGAGATGACTCCATGCCACCTGACAAAAGGGTTCTGGGAAGAAATACAGAGTTGTAGCCACCTCCTTATCTTCTGATGACTCCTTCACTCGTGACTTGACCACTCATCTTCTAAGAAGTTTATTTATTCTACATTCTCTTCTAAGAAGTGGATCTGTCACCTTATCATGTTGAGGAGACTGTATTTTCCTTCTCTGCTGCGGGAAGCTGAACTTTACCTTTCCCCTACAAAGAACAGAAAACAGACTCTGTGCTGCATACAGGGAGGCACCACTTGCATGTACATGCTCTCAGATTTGCTTTACATGGCTTTTACCTTACATGGATATGAGAATCAATGAATGCTGAGCAGTGAAAATCACTTTTGCACTGACTTCGGTAAGCAAACCAGGTAGCCCAAGTTAGTACAAGTATGTCTGTCATCTGTGTGCGCCACCTGATGTCATGCAGAGATGTCCTAGCATGCCAGAACGCTGTCACAAGGTATCTGCTTTTGCAAGAACAATGGTCCAATATTGCCTCTTGCTGCTGTGCAATGCCCCAGGCGCAGGAACTTTTGCTGCTGCACAGGGTGATACTGAGCAGCCGCATATCTGGCCTGTCTCAGTGGACAGTGACCACATTAAACAGTGCAGAGTAAATTAGCAGGAGGAGGGGGAGGCTGTTTCTTCATCCTATGCAGATGGAGAAGGCTTCATCACATTTGCACCAGTTAGAAAGTATTCTGCAGTAGAAGGCAAGTCACGATTTGTCACCTGAGCTTGCCCTTCTGTTTTTGCACCTTCCTCAGCTTCCAACAGTGAGCAAGGGAAGTACCTACAGGACAAAGTACTCCACATTCCTTGCTGCTCATGGTTTGCAATTCACAGTAAACACTTGAAAACCTCCTGGTGTCAAATAGCCACGAGATTTTATAAAGAGTCCTTTTGAGTGGAGCCCTTGTCCTGAGGGTGATGTCATTCAAATGCGGTCGCTGAAAAAACCAAGACAAATATACACTGACTCTTGATAGTCATTCCCTAATATTAGTTACTTATCAGAAAAGTCATGATAGGCTTCAAAATGTGAATCAGCTGTAAGGCATATTAACTATTATTCTAGATTATTTACAAGCAATATGACAATGAGCTTTGGTGGAAATATTTCAGTTCTTTAAAGCCATTGAGTCATGATAGTTTCAATTTAGAAATCTAAGGTGACAACAAATTCAGCAGAAAGTTTTCATACACAACAATCTGGCTGTCTGTACATTTTGCAGCAGCAATCACAGGGTATTTCACTGTGCCTCAGCTTGTACGTGTCTCCAGGGAGCCAGTGCTTAGTAAACTTTGGATTAACAAGATCTAACTTCCTTTCTGCTCCTTCAATTTTAATCTAAGGCCACGGGATAGGACAGTTTCCTTTAACAAGGTCAATTCATTGAAACACATGATTTGAAAATAGAGGGCTGGCCTTGTCAGACAATGACTGCCACACTTAAACTTTGCTTTGCAGGTCCAGCAGTGCCTGATGATTCATGCCTGCAGTGCTTGAGCAATGTGCACCTAACTTCACACAAATTCATCTTGTTGGCATAAGTCCCAGCTGAAAACCTATTATTTTTTGCTACCTTGCAAGATCCGGGGTACAGGGAATGAGGTTATGGAGTTCTCTCTTGTGCTCTCAAGAGGCTAACACCCTCACAAACAACCATAACTGAACTTTTTGTTTACTGAACTGAGCTGATACATGCCAAAAGCATCAGATTGTGCAATGTTCGAAAAACAAAGAAGATACAGCAAGAAGGAAGGATGAAATATAGTTTTGCCAGGTCAGAGCTATTTCTTTCTGTTTCCTAGGAACTGGACAGCATTAATGAGTGTCAAGGCTACTAAAATATGCAAACCTGCATTCCTCTTTTACTGGAATAGAAAAGAGCGCAGCATTCTTAGTGTTTTTTCCCTAGGGATATGCAAAAGTTTTGCGAACACCTCTGTGAGTATAGCACGCCATTTACTGAGGTTCCCCAAAGGGATTCAATCGCTGCCGGCGCTGGGGTGTTTTTTTGCGGGTCCCCCAGGTTCGTTTCGGGTTGCTCCAAACCCGCAGCGCAGCCTGTTCCGTCCGCTCCGTCTCCCCTCAGGCGGTCGCGCTTCCTCTAGATGGCACACGTACCTCTTCTAAAACTCACATCCGCCTCCGGCAGGACACTTGGCGGCTTTTCTAGCTGCTACTGCAAATTTTAAAGCAAATAAAAACAGCAACAAAAAAGGCAGTTCCGAAGCAAATGAAAAACAGCAACAAAAAAGGCAGTTCCGCTACCCCGGCAGAGAGTGAGGCTGCAGACTCCGCAGGGCGAGGCAGGGCAGCAGGCGTGGTATGAGGCACCGTGTTTGTTATCCTCCGATAAAAGCAGTGAATGCAAGAGTAAAGGTCTGCATCAAGAAGTATATGCATTAAAAATTGCCGTTGGCTTTGAAATCTAGCGGTAGCACATGGAAACTGTGGGCCTGTTTAAATAAAATCAGTCTTACAAAACACGGATATTCAAATATAACCGTGTGAGGAGTACAGAAAAGCCTAATTCTGCCCCAGAGCAGCCTTCCACCTCCCACAGACATGGAGAGGTCTGCTAACCCAAAAGCAGGAGCCATGTCTGTTGGAGCTGGAGTGTGCCAAGCCTCTTTGCTTGTGTTGCCCCTGCCTGGTCTACTTTTGCAGTTCATGTGGCCCGTGGTTGCATCTGTCACAGGTATAACTTCCATGCATCCATTAAAAACAGTATCCCATTGTCTGCAGGCATTACTCACAGATAAACGTCACATTGACCACACACCCTGTTTCTCCACTACTGTGAGTTCCTCTCTTGCAGTGATCTTGTTAATCATTTCCTCACTGTAGTCTTTTCTCTGCATTTTTAAGTCCTGGAGCTTACTATAAGCTGTTAAGAATGTGGGGGTTTGGGCGGGAGAAGGGACAAACAAATAAGCAAACATCCATATAATATTTATTTTAGATACATTATTCATACAACACTCATAGTAGTGTTGTATGAATAGCAACAGCTTTCCTGTCCCCTCGAAGTAACACCAGAGATGTAATAGCACATAAACCTAGGATGGCCACAGGTCATCACTATCATGTGCCATGTAGGTATGCATACAATCAGAAAATGCAAAAAGATGAAGTTAAGATTATAAGGAGCAATCCTCAATGTCTTCCTGGATTCTCCAGTTTCTAAGGGCTGACTCTTAAGCAACCACCCTTTTATCTTTTAAAATTTGCTTTTTCAAAATCTTTATAAAACTTTGCTAGTCCTCACATTCAACTGAATGGACGGAAACATTCAGCACAAATGAAGGAAATCACATGCTTGATACACACTGCAGAGACCTGAAAATGACACCAACCGAAACCAACCTGCTCTTGGGAGGCCAGCACTGCACCAGCTGCAGCAGGTGGTACAGTCTTGCACCCAAGGTTTCTGCCTCTCAGCTTGGTACAGTCACGCCTTTGGAGCCCAACCAGAAGGGCTGATGCAAGCCTGATGAATGAAGACATGGCAAGCAAGTCCTAGCAGGCTGGTATGTTAATGGCTTTCCTCTGCAAAGGAGCCTGTCCTGCCAGCTGCAGATACCCAGCTGCAGAAATCCTGTCATTACTCTGAGGAATCAGACAGGAACCTGCACTTCACATAAAGAAGTTTGCTGTGGGAGTAACAGAAGAGACCCTGAGTTGTAAAATGTTAGACTTTGAAGGGAGCAGCTAGCCCAATCAAGCAGACGTACTGCATTAGCACATTAAGGGTCGCTGCAAGATTACACAGCATGTGGAAGATACATTAAACACAACAGAAATCAGTAAATAAAAGGGAAGAAAAACAAAAACAAGCCCTCAGCTTTCCCCTACTGTAAATAAAACCATCTTTCCTTTCAGCAGAAACTTTCAATCACATTTTGTACTTAAATAAAACTGGGAGTTAAGAAATACAGCTTTATAGAGGACTGCACAGTGGTTAAGGGTACCTGAGACTATAGGAATGGTAACTTAACGTAAAAGTATCCTGTGACAGGAGGGCACAGTGCCATTCCAGAGGCAAGAGAAAGCAAAACACCTGTTTCTTAGGCAGTGGCCTTTTGTGAATATGTAACTTGAAAACAAACACATGTACAAATACACTTGATAACAGCTGTCATAGGCTATCCCCAAAATCTTCAACAAAATAGCATATGGTAATTCATCATAGCACACACAGTAGCTTGCACTGCAGCATCCACAGAGCAGCAAAAGCAGCAGAGTAGGTACATACTCCTGCAATGCTCAGCAGCTGCTGCATGGCTAACTACTCAGTCCCTGCAGGAAAGCAATGAGGGAATCAGAAGGTATTCCTGTCACTGAAATGGGATGCCAGTGGTTGTTTGACATCAAAATCATCCTGAGATGTATTTTTTCCCCCCACCACAAAAAACCAACAGGCACACCCACACAGAGTGGTAAACTTCTTGTCTTTTTCTCACTTTGATCACCCTCTGTGGCTTACAGACAGCTGGTTATGCTTTCACTGGATTAACTTCACAAAAGGCTGTGGTGCTGCAGTGGCTATATCTGACCAAACTAAATGGAAATATGAAGAGAAATAATGAAATATAGCATCATGAGAAACAAGGCTAGTCAGGTGACTCATCTTTTAAGAGAACACCTTAAGGTTGCAAGCGGTAAGGACTCTGCTACCACTCTGCAGATACAATCTCCTGAATCACAGTGCCTCCTTGACCATGAGAAAATTACACTGGTTCATAAACAAAAATGTCTCAACCTACATTTCTAAACAGGATTGTTCTTTGACAGGTAGTCTTATCAAAGTTTTTCTAGAAAATACTGTTTACATAAGAAATTTAAAATGCAGTGTGAAACTGATGCCTTGAGAAACTACCTAGAACAGAGGCTAGACAGTGTTAAAGAAATAAAGTAGGTATTTATTAAAAAGGCCTTCAAAGGACACACCTTGGGCCATGGCTACACCCAAGATAGATGACAGGTCACACGTTTTCACACTTTTATAAGTTTTGATCCATTTCCATATTGGGGTTAATTGTCCAGTTAGGGCTTCAGATTATGAAGTCCCATCCTCCTAGATTGCTCTCCTCAGTTTGCTGTTTGTACTTTTTGAGCCTGAAGCTACAGCGGTGTCCTTGGTTCTCCAGCTGGAAAAAGATTGTTTTGTCTGACTACACTGTGAAGAGAACTTGCTAACACTCCATATGAAGTTCAGAGTTATAAACTAATGCAGTACAGAATCTGGAAAATCTGAAAGCTAAAACTTAAGGCATCAATACAAAGCTTTCACAGGCTTTACCACTACAATATAAAAAAATCTGAAATAGCCAAAAAGAAATTTTTATGATAGAAAGCTTACAGCTTAACCAGTCTAATAAGAAAAAGATAAAACACAGACAACAGAGATCTCTTCAGGCAGAAACAGTTTAGTTTGAAACCATACCATGCTCTCTTTTTTTGTTTAAAACCATGTAATCTATGCATATATTAAAAATATGCCATTCTGTTTGATGAGATCATATATACACAAGAATTCCAGCACTGAAAAATTATAACCTTGGAGTCACTTTAAAACATTTGTGTCAAAGTAATATGATTTTACTGAGCTTGGCTCAAAATATGTGATACTTAAAGACACTTATTTCCTCTATCCACTCACTGACCCTTTGATAAATTACAAGGCAAATCTCTTTCATTATTCTATTTACAGACAGCAACTGTGTTCTCATGTTAAAAATAAACCAACTATATCTTCAGTCCAAGATCATGGCCTTTTAGAAACCAACAGAGTACCAAGGCAGGCCTTTCCTGACCGCATGGGGTCTCCTTTAACAATAATTATGACAGATACAAAAAGTAAAAGTGTTTAATAGCCAAATTCTGTTTTTAGATATTCTTGTATACAAAACACTACCATTATCACTATTACTGTCAGTAAATACTAAAATAACTATACGCATGTAACACCCGATTTGATTGCCTGATTAATCCTGAGTTTCTGTGGGAGATATTAGCTTTCACCATCAGCTCTGCCTACAGTAACAAACAACACAAGCATCTGCTGAAATCGTTTAAACAGAAGAGAACCTTACCAATAAAACAGAGTGTTTAACTGCAGAAACTGTAGAACCATAGAACCGTATAAAGGTTCAAGAAAGAAACTGCAGAAAGGATACACTTCAGGTCACAAGACATGAATCAGATCCACCAATGAACCCAAAGTGGCTTACAAAGACTATATTGCGTGTTAGAAATGTTGGGAAGATATTATTTCACTACCTGATTCATCTGTCATCAAAATTTCTGCAGTAAATATGCACTCTACAAAGTACATGTTGAATGGATCAATACTGCACACATAATACACATTCAACATTTAAGTGAAGATTTTTTTACTTGTGTAAATGCTATGCAAACAAGTTGATTGGCTAATGAGTCAGAAAAACTGCAGAATAATGAACAAATCCAAACCTCAAACACCATTCCATCATCAATCCTACTAAATACTGAATGTCTTCAATCAGATCTACTACACCCCCAGGTTTGGCCTTGGTCCAGGTTCAGAGTCAAACCTCATCCCTTGATACTTTAGAGTGACCTGATATTATTTTGGTAGCATATTCTGAAGCTATAATACATATTTTTTAAAAATTCATAAGTGTGGCAGTTTCTGTTCAAACTGGGCAGAAACACCATTTTAGTGTAGCGGTTTAGATTCACCAATTTGAGGTTTCCCAGCCAGTGCACCAAATAATGTGGTGGGTTTAGAACTAGTTAAACTCACCAGTGCACTTACTCATTTCTTGCTGTGAGATATGATTTTTGGAGAAGGGCAAGAACAGGCTCAAACAGTAAAACTGTAAAGAAAGCTTTATTAACAAAACTAAAAGAATAGAAAAAGAAAGAAAAAAATCTGAATAAAACTTCCAGAACACTTTCCCTCCCTTGCCAACCTTCCTTCCTTTTCCACCTGACAACATAGAACAAAACCTGGGATTTTAAATCAGTTATCACTTCTACAATAGTCTCTCCTCAGTTCTCATAGGGCAAGGAGTTTTCNCTTTTTCCTCAAGCTCCTCAGAGCATCACTGCTTCTTCAACATCTGCTGACTCTGCTCATGTCCACGGTTTGAACACTCCATCATCCCCCTATACTTGTTTTGTCTCAGGAATTAAAGGAAATACTGTAGTTTATTATAGTCTATCTCCATGACATGACCAAAAGAGGTTTCGGTCCCAAAACTAGGACATCTCCTCATTCTCTTTCCATCTGAAACTTAAACTCTTTCTTAACTGACCCCGGTGTCTTCATTTTTGCCACTCTGTGCTTTTCTCTCACCAAAAGGAAGAATCGTGGTCTGCAGGTCTCATCTGTGCACTGGAAAGGTTAACATTTCACCCAGACTGGCAGGTGTTGGTGGGCAGTGCCTGAAGCAGTCACGGTGATGGATTTCAGGCTGCTCTGGGCTCCCCTCTCTCTCTGCCCGGCAGCCACTGGGGGGGCCATGGGCAGGGGGGCAGCCTGGCCTGGCCCAGAGCCCGAGGGGATCCCGGCTTGGTCTGGGCCGGAGGGGTGAGGTCAGGGCCTGGTGTTACCGAGATCTCAGCAGCTGTGACCTGGCCCAGCTCCGGCTAGGGCTCCCCTGGCCTCCCATCCCTGCCCGGGAGCCGCTGGGGCCCAGCCCGGCCCAGCCAGGCTGCGCGGGCCATGGCAGAGCGGGGCTGACCCCACAGAGCTCCCGATACCTTCTGGAGCTGGAAGCCAAAAAGGGCTTCTGGACCTTCCTGTGTTTCAAAATGTGATGTTCACAGAGGCAGACCCAGCTTGCACAATGAGCTTGGTGTTAAGTACTGTGCTCCATTAAACCTTATTTATTTCATAGATAAGACCTCTATTTCAACCTCTCTATCTGGAGCTGTCACAACTCCCTTCATCTCAAGGTTGGTCCTGCTCTGGGAGTTATCTTAACTCTGTCTTGATGCTAATTTTGGTTTGGGAGTCTTCTTGACTCTGTCCACCCAAAGCTGAGTCCAGTTCCTATATTCTGCTTCTCACATGTATCATCTGCAAAGAAAACCATCTGCTTCATAACATTAAACACATATACTTTTTCAATTATTTTCCCAAA
Source organism: Anthoscopus minutus (assembly GCA_013399455.1). NCBI lineage: Eukaryota > Metazoa > Chordata > Aves > Passeriformes > Paridae > Anthoscopus > Anthoscopus minutus. The sequence continues at coordinate 3,526 of VWYI01032650.1, read as the reverse complement.
ATATTGACACAATTACAATTTAGTCAGCACAAATCACATCTATATACCACTTTCACCATTCTGATGAATTTTTACATTCTTTGGTGTGACTAGTCTGGGTGGGAAGAGATAGCATGGAGTTGGACTACAAGCTGTGGGATGTGCCTGCAGAAGCACATGGGAGCACAAAGGAGCATATGGTGGCACAAAGGAGCACATGGCAGCACAAAGGAGCACATGGTGGCACAAAGGAGCACATGGGAGCACAAAGGAGCACATGGCAGCACAATGGAGCACATGGCAGCACAAAGGAGCACTGGTGGCACAGAGAAGCACATGGTGGCACCAAGCACCTGCAGAGAGGAACCTGCTGTAAGCTGGTAGCTGGGTAAACAGTGTGTGATCACCTCGTAGAAAGACACTTAAAAGCATGTTGCTGACGTGGCTGCATGGGATAGGTCATGTAGTGAGATCTATCAGGTAAGGAAATACTGTGCCTTGAAAAATTGTATAAAACCAACTCATTTATTTGAACAAACGATTCAGTTCCCTGCCAGTCTGAGTTCATGTCTCAGTTGCTCACAGGTCTGAGCCATGACATTATCCTGTTTTCTGCTTTTTTGATACTCACAATTTATGGGCTTATGTGATTAGGTAAAAGAAAGATCCGAGCATTATGAAACAGGCTTGAAAATATGACCACAGGAGATAATAAAACTAAGAGACATACTAAAGATCACCTGAAATGGTTGGAGTTGTAATGTGATAATTAAAACATATTATATAGCGACTTATACCTTGGGTTTTCAATAGCTGCACTGAATAGAGACTCCTCCTATCCTCAGTAGTCTGCCAAACAGGTTGGGAAGATCATGTTTGGTATTCCTAACAACTAATTTTCAAGCTGACCTACAAAGCAAATTGAGCTAGAGAGAAAAAAAACTCCTAATGCTTCTCTTTGGCTTGAAACTTCATGGATTTTACAAAACCAGGGCAAAACTAATGTAATATAAATTCTTTGCAGGTCAGCTTCTAAAAAATATCTTAATCTTCTCCCTGTGTTGCAGGCACAGCTGCTGAAAAGTTCAGAAACATTCATTTAACACTCAGCCAGCAAAGCTCATTTTGCAACCAGCTGACATATGGTCTGAATAAAAACCAAAAAAGTAGTAATCCTTGATGTCCATCAGTTTGGGTAAATCAAATTTCTGTATGTTGTAATGCGCTAATGCCTCTGACCCCCCCTAGCCCCTTTTGGAATAATTCAACCTGAGCTGAATATGAGTTGACTGTATCTGGGAAATCTTTCTCCTTTGTTCCCAGTAGGGATATAAATACATAGCAATGAAGATGCATTGATCAATAAGGATAATTTACTATCAGATGAAATTGAACTTACAGAATCTCAGTGTGCTTGTATGCAGCCCAATTGTAGTGAGAAATCAGTAGATTTTTGTTGATTTTGGACTCCATAATCATGATCAACATTGAAAAAGCTCATGCAATGGGACTGATTCTCCAATGGAAGCTGATTGGTGTGCTGCAACTTTGGCAGAAGTCCTGTCATTAATAATGGTTATACAAGTACATACTCTTGGGGAATTGAATAAATGTTTAATTCATGCTTATTGTGAATTTTATGTAACTTTGCAACATACTTGTTGATTATGGAAAATGCCTAATACCTACCTGACAAGTTAAGCATGGCTTAGCCCTCAGCACACTGCCTGACTCACTCTCTTTTTCAGACAGTGGATGTCTGTTGCCTGGAACTGCAGAATCACAAAACCCGTGGACAGTGTGTATAGAAGGTTTAGCAGTTTGACTTCTTATGTTGAAAACATATCAATTTCTCCCACTGTCCTTCAGGGTCTATGACCACAATCCTTAAACATATATGTGAGTCAAAGAGACAGAGAGGTTTGCTGGCCACTGTACAGCTGAGTGATGGGGACATGAGAATTATTACTTAGATTCTAAGAACTTTTGCTGCAATTGCCACAGATGCCACAGATGTGAAGCTGGGGCTGTACTAGACTTTGTGAACAGAATGTGTCCTAGATTATTCATTCATGTCTTTCTCTGCAGCCAGCTGTATCTCTGAATGTCAAGGCATATAAAATGAAGGTTAAAAAAGGAAAAGAGAAATAAAAAACCTAAATCTTGATAGCACATTTTTTTGTGTTGTGGTTTATCAAGATTTCTATAGTACAAATCACAGGAGCAAACCAGTGTGACATCTGTGGATCAGGGAACTCTTTCTGGAAGGGATAAAAACCTTACTCTTGAAAACCAAAATCAGGAATAGTTTACAAACAAGGTAGTTGGCTAGCATCTGGTTTTGGTGTTTCGGTAGCTTATGGTTCTTCAACACAAGAAAGTAATTCCAGTTTTGTTTGCTTTGTTTGGGGTTTTTCTTGCATTTGTTTGTTTGGTTTGATTTTTCTATTGGGTTTTTTTACTTTTTTTGGGGGGGGGTGGGAGAGTGCCATTGGTTTTGTTGCTGTTGGTTTTCTAACAAGTACCTTCCCTACCACTGATTAAGTTATTCTGGGAGAACACTTTATCAAAGAGCCACAAGAAAGCAAATGACATATCCAACATGATAGCCCTATGTGGGAGCAAGTTTTAAGGTAAACTTGAAAAAAATGGTTTCATCTGTAAAACTTAAAACTTCAGTAAGAGTACCAGTGTACACAGAAAGCTCATTGCAAATACATTGGGCAAATAACCATAAAATTGCCAGAAGGGTGTCTATGCAAAGTTTTGTCGTTCTGATGTCCACTTTTCTTGAAATAATACATAAAGAGCAACTAGGTAAAAAAAAAGAAAATAAACTTCCAAAATGTTGTCAATACCATAAGAGACAAACTAAATTAGAGTTGGTGTTTTTATTCTTCCTCTTGAAAGAAGTGCAAAACCAGGATGTTCTTCTGTTTTGGCTTATTTGCATATTTATTTTGATCAGGAAAAGGAACATTACGTTACCAGTGTTTTATATTATCCCACTTCCCTTAGAAAGAGACCCAGCTAAGGGATGAACAGAACCTTCTACTCCAAAGGAAACTACTGAAATCAGTTAGAAGAAAAAACATCTGGAACAAACTTCCAGTATATTTTTTCCTTCCCAGGAAAAATTAAACTGGAGTTTTTGAGCAATACAAAGTTGATTACACATTATGCATACAAATGAGTATCTTCAGTAATCTCCCAATGTTTCACTTTCCTCTTTTTGATTGTATAAAATGGCATTCTTCCTGTGCTTGCAAGGTCTTTGTACTTGCCAAGAGATTTGTATCTATTTGGCATTTGTCACTATTCTTATACATAAGTGTGTTGGTTTGACATTAGTTAATAATGGAGAAGAAGGAAGGAAAACATCTACGGAAATAGTTCTCCTGGGAGAGGCTCTTGGGAGCATCAGAAAGGGCCAATAGCTGCCCAGTTCTGAGAACTGACAGCTTTATGAACTATTAGAAATCAGAATCCAACCCCATGAACACCCATTTTAAAGCCCCGGAAACTCTGAACTGTCTCTTTTTGGCTT
>VWYI01032649.1:8426-32347 GCA_013399455.1 Anthoscopus minutus | reverse complement strand
CTTCTTTTGTGCAGTTTTCATTTTCTCAGGGGAGCTGCAAGAACAACCCACATAGATAAAACTGTGCCAAGTTACTCCCTTGTTCTTGCAGTTAGGAAATGAAATAGAAGTTCTAAAAGAAATAGTTTTAGCATAATCTACACGGTCTTGGAAGTACTTTTCCACAGGATAAAACATGGTTGTATAATGACAGGGCTGAAAATTTGATTTCAAAGGTCATGACAGACTAGCAGGGATTTAAATACTGCAATGATATAAACAACTTTTTTTTTTAAAGCACTGTTTTATCATCATATTTGAATATAAGACAAGCATGAAATTTTCAGATTACATTGTATAACCCCCTGTTAACTTTAAAAGTAAATAATTTCAGAGGATAACTTGAGGCTGAGAAAAACAGAAAAAAAACGGTCTCTCTTTCAAAATAACTCTGATTCTTAAAACTATTTGTGGCATAAATGTCCAAACAATATTTTAGCTAAAACTGTTAGATTTTATGAAAGAATAGGAATACGCTGCCACTGCTTTTATAACAAAGCAGCACTTTGAGAAGGAGCACTTTTGCCAGTTAAAAAATGTCACTAAAAAAATCAAACCCTAATTTAGATTACTAACTTTTCTTTCCTGCAGTATATGCTGGAGCTGTAGGGGTAGAGGATCTGATGCCAGAGCAGTGAAATTAAGTAACACAAGCAGTTTTGATTATAGGAATGCAGATTTGCCTATGGTGTTCATGGTAAACACATCCCCATTTATGCACAGCCAGGAATCGTTATGACAGAAAATCTTTCATGCTTATTTCTCACTGTTCTGTCTACATTCTTCCTCCTAACATTTTTATTGAGTCAATAATTAAGAATACTTTCTGTGTGATATGCTCCATACTTTTAAAGAGTTTGCTAGCAGGGTCAGGAATCCTATTGCCTATTAAATTAAACTTGCCTAAGTTAAATAACATTTTTAGTTTTGTTTTGTTTTGTTTTGCCAGTTACATTATTTAATTTTTGCAAATCAATATCTCCAACACTTTTCCCTCTGCAGTAGAATCCTTAGGCTTTTTCTTGCTCTGTTTTTTTTCTGTGTATTACCCTTTTTGTCTTCTTTGAGACTAATCCGCTTCAGTGGGCTTTGGTTTTTGATTGTAAAACTATTCAGTTTATAAAATCCAAGTTAGTGAAAATTTGGTCCTTATGAATCCACGAACTGGCTCAGAAAAGTGAATATAACTCAATTGCACTTTGGAAAAATACTTCAATGGCTTACAAAATAATGTAAGTTCTGGTAATTATTAAATGCTGTAAATATTGTATTAAAATTGTTAATTTTATGAAACTCGAATGATGTTATTGTATTACAAGCATGGCTCCCCCTACAAAAGTATCTCCATGGAAGAAAATGAACCTAAAATAAATCCTGAACAAAATCTACTCGACTCTTATTTGTTGAGAAAAAAAATAATTAATTATTAGCAATTTACTACATGGAAACCACTTAAGCAGAATTATGTTTATCTGAGATGAAATCTTCTCAGAATACAATAATGGTCGTTAAAAAAATATAAAATAAAAAAAATTAAATGCAAGTGGGTTTTGACATAAAGTACTTCATACAGAGTTGAATTTCTGTGTGCACTCAGATATGGGAATTACTGTTTAACTACACAGAAACACAAAAATACATTAAGAAATTTAAGGCCACTGGCTGAAAAAAATCAATAGGCCACCTTGTTTTCATGAGTTTCAAGATGTTTTTAGCCACAAAATGATTTAGAAAAAACAGATCGTTCCAACCACTTCTCACATCCTTAGTGCTGCAGGATTAGACAACAACATTCCCTGTTTTAGGCAAGGGAGAGGGATTTCCATCTGAATAACCCGATCTGCTTTAGGTTGGATGAGGTTTTGGATCAAGGACGAGATGGATTGTTCACTTTTTCTCACCATCCACAGTAAAGAAAATCCTCGTTCCCAGCTCACCAGCAGAACTCCAGCAAAGTCAATGGGATAGGTCTGATCTGTCAGGCGTTTACAGATTATTAGCTGCTAAATATATGGTGAGATCTGAAATAAAATAGCTCTGCATAGAGAAGGATGGGTTTGAAGCCCCTGCAACCCAAGTCAGTGCTCTTGCTCTCAGGAGATTTGACTGATGGACAAGGTCACTTCACACTCCAGGCAGAGAATCAGGATATCAAGCCATCTCTGAGTCCCAGGGCACAGGATTTTTAGGTAAAACATCAACGATTTTAATTACTTTTGAATGTCATTCCTCTGCCTGTGACACACCTCAGAAACCCGAGGATGGAACAGCAGGGGGAAGCTACACCCACCAACAAAACTACCATGAACAGATACATGGTGGAAAAAAGTTCTTTGAAAGCCATTCAAACCAAAGATGTAACATTGTCTCTTCCTCAGAAAATCCCTAAACTTGGCTAAAAGCTGGCCAGGCCTTTTGAAGCAAAGCTTTCGGGCTACAGGTTAGTTGGTTAGCTGCGAACAGCTGTTTTTATCCTTCACCCTTGGCTTTCTTCTTTAACATCAATAGCCTCAGTGGGATACAGCAAGGCTGATCCTATGTTTTCATGTGCCCTTTCTTCATTTGTTCTTATATTCATTTATTAAAGCCAAAGCAGATCTCTGCTAATTCCCCTGAGCCCTTTTCCAAGGCACCTGTAACTGTATGGCAGAGTAGGTTCTCCTCATTGGCAAGGTGCCTGAATATTCACTGTTGTGATCTCCATTTCAGTACTGCGTGCCAAAAACCCTTTGAAAAATCTGTTTTTTCAGTCTCAGGCAAAAGGACTTTCCAAAGCCCATCACTGGCAGGGAGATTTTGTTATTCACTTTAAGGGGCTTTGATGGGATCAAGCGCTGTGTAATAAGCTGTAAAACAAACCAGGGCCTAGCTCTGCCATCACTGAGAGTCAGGAGAATTTATTACTTCCCCCAAGATGTTCAGTATCCAAAAAAAACCCCACAAAAAAACCAACAGAGAACCCCCCAAAAACGCCCAATAAACCAAACCAGAAATAAAACCCCAGTCAAAATGTTCTTCCTTGCCTATAAACCCTCTGAAACACAAATATAATTCCTTCTGAACTGATAGGACTCAACTGATAGGATGTGTAATACATCCTGCTTTGAAATCTTTGGTCAGAATCTCAAAGCAAAAACTCCATCCTGTTAAATTTATATGCATATGAAAATTTATACCTGAAGAAGCAGAAGGAAATGAGAAAGGAAAAATGAGACAAGGAAAAAAAGCGCACCACAAAAACAACCATTCCGGAGATGGAAAGGAAATCTGAATGTTGAAAGTTTTATAACTAAGCCATTATATCATTGCAAAAATTCTTGCTGCTCTTTTGATTAATCAGACATTCAAAACCATGAAGATAAAATCTAAAAAAAACTTCTTAGACTCATTTTTCTGGTTTCATCTGTAGGTGTCACATTCTTTTCTTTGTCTACAAGATGGAATTAATGGCTCCATCAGATTCCACATTTTAGTTTTCTCTTATTGTTTTAGAATATCAAACCTGAACTTTGAAGATACTTTATTTATTGTCAGAATAATATTTGCTAAATTTAACATCTGTGACTTTTACTCAAAAGTTTTCCATTATTCTTTCTTTTTCTGGATGACTGTTGAATTAAAACCCTTTGGCTTTAGAAACCTTTCTAACATTTTATTTTTCCTTTTGCAGAGTACTCTTCCAAGAAAAATAGCTTATTTTAAATGAAAGTAGGATGGCTTGAAATGAAATTAAAAATTAAGTTCCTAATGTGCTCCAGGCTTATCATCCCACCTTCAGAAATCCTCCCTCTGTTCTCTGCTCACATATAAATATCCAAACGGCAACTTTTCCTCTAGTAATTTAAAAAAAAAAGAATGATTTCACAAGTAGGTCATATACTGATGAGTCTCAGGTCAGCAAAAATTAGTTTTTGTACATCTCATTTTATTGTGATCTCTGGGATATCTTGTCCAGTCAAGGCCAATCAGTTTTGCATCATCTTTTTCTTAATTTCACCTGCCTCTATTTCCCTTCTGGATGTTTATTCCCACCCCCTGTGCTCAACTGCACCATGCTTTCCCCTCAGGTGGAAAATGTGCTATTTTTGACCAGAGGCCCACTCATTGCAGGATACTTTTATTTCCATCCTCTATTATTCTTCTGGGTAGTATTGGGAATGTATGTTCAGAAGACATTTTTTGTTCTGTATTTCTATGATCTGAACACCTAGCATATAGTTCTTTGCCATGTCTGGTGTGATACTTTTAAATCTGGGCTTCAAATTTTTTTGCAAGTTGTTAAAATTCTGGAAAGTAGGAAAATTACCGGTTTCCTTTGTTGTGTTAGCAAAAGAAGGAAACACAAAAATATTCTAAGTTTTAACCATGACTAATTGCATAAAAATGCACATAATTACATAAAAATTACATAAAAATCGGTATAGATCCATTTATAGAATTTATCCCAAGACTCAAAATCTTACTAAGTTTCTTTAGAGCTTGTTAATCTTAAACAAAATAAATATCTCTGAGTTACTTGACTGGTAAGTGGCGTTTACACTGGCAGAGAAAACCATGCAGTGATAACTTGGCTTAATTCTTAATAAAAAAAAAAAATGATATGTTTTGGATGAATCTTGTACCATATAGTTAGGTAAAATAAGTTTGTTAAACAATCAGAAATGTACTTTAATTTATTTTTACATTTTTGTAAAAATGAGCATTCAAAAAGACACCAAGATTTAAAGTGTGGATAAGGAATCAAAATTCAGTGTTCACATAACAATGTCTTTCTTTGCTAAGCATTTTTTACTCTGTAAGAAAGATTTCAGGCTCAATGGTAATGTTGTTTGGATATTATTTTCCTTTTTTTATTTGTGTATGAAGAACAGTTTATTCCCCAACTTCAGATAATTTTTTTTTTGCCATTCTAAATAGTAAAAGCTGATAAGGATAAAAAAGGAAAATAACAAATCTGAAAAGTTTTTCTTCTTTTTTTTTTTTTCTGAAAACACAAAAATCTCTTGATCATTTTCCTAGTAGCAGACTTTATTTCTGTTTCCATTTCACCAGGAGAACCAACCACCTGTGGAATTCAAGTGTGTGATTCACACCTACAAGTTAAAAAGATACGTAGTCAAAAAAAAAAAAAAAAAAGAGTAAAAACCCTAGCTTTCAGCTTACTGTATATAACTGAGGCGTAGTGGGATTTTCACAATGATTCAGCTACTGAGCATTTGCTGCTGAAGCAAGTGATGAACTTCCCACTGAATTCATGATTCTGGGGCACTTTTTTAAGAGGCTTGTAAAACACAGCATGAAAGAAGAGGGAAGAAAGTCAAACTTAGGTTGAGAAGCAAAAAAAACCTATTTTTGTAAAAATCTTTGACAAATTTCTTACTGCTAAGACAGTGACTACTATAAACTAATTTTTTTGGGGAATCATTTTTTCCCTCCAAAGTACATAGCAAAGTAAAGGCATATTTCCATTTTGAAGATTTTGCCTAGTTTGTGCTTAGACCTATGAAAACACTGCTTTTAAGGAACTGTTGAACACAGTCCAATTCACTCTTTTTTTCCCATGTCTGCAGAAAAAAAATTGTAATTGTTGGATTACCTTGAAATTGCTTAAGCAGTCAGGCAATCGTGAGCTGTTAACAGGGGATGAAAAATGAAAATAGTTTCCGAAGTGTTATATTTATACCTAATGTTTCTGTTACTTAAAATATATATAATGAATTTAGAATTTCTAAACATAACTAAAAATAAATAAATGTTTTAATCCAAACTATGTTTTTAATTAATTTTTTTCCCTGAAGTATCTGTATGCTTTTGAAACCTTTCCTTCTCATACATTACAAAGTGTTATTACTTCCCTGAGTACCAAATGAGAACTGGATCTCACATACTAGATATTTTTCAGCTGCATGTAAAGATTTAGTTCTTTCTTTCTTAAAGAACTTCCCAATAATCTGCCAAACTTTGACACTGTTGTTGTAAATTATATTGAAATAAACCCCCAAGAGGAGCACCACAGCACCACTACAGAACAGGAGAATATCCTTTATTTAGCAAGGTCATTAAATATGGAGGACTGTCGCTGTTGCTCTCATGTGTCATTTCAATTTGTAATAATTACAAGGGCAATGGACAGGGGACAAATGAAACGTGGATGGCAGAGGTTCCTTTCTGTTCCTGTAATTTTTTGCTTTACAGTAAGTCCTTAGAGCCCCTTTAAAATGTTTGGAGGTTGAGAAATGTGAGAAGAACCAACCAGCTGTGTTATTTTAGTCTCAAGTGCTGATAGCCTGGAAGCCGTCACAATTTTGCATTTCGTGCTTTAATAGGAATATTTGTCCACCTCCCTTAAAAAGTCACTCTTAAATCTCTAACCTCTTCTCATATTATCCTTAAGATGTCCAAACAGAAAAGCAGAAAATAGCAGAATACTTTAGTAGATTATTAAATGAGCAGGTTATTTAAGATTTAATTGATCAGTTCTATTGCATTTAGCAGATTATTTATGGATTGCTCCTGTCATTTGTGCTGTGGCTAATCAAGTAATACCATCTTGGAGTGCCGGTGGGGAGGGGGCCAGTGCTGTGTCATGCTCAGGGGGTGTCAGGAGTTTGGGACCTCAGCACTGAGGTGTAGATGAACACTGAAAATTGCAGGAATCTGTTCCTCTGGACAAGAATAGAATAAACAAGTCAATTGTGCTGTGTTGGAGCTCAGTTTATAGAGTGCAGTTTTTAACTTTAGTATCACACGCTGGTTTGGGTTGGAAGGGACCCCAAAGCCCCTCCAGTGCCAGCCCTGCCATGTCAGGGTCCCCTGCCAGTGTCCCAGGCTGCTCCAGCCTGGCCTTGGGCACTGCCAGGGATGCAGGGGCAGCCCCAGCTGCTCTGGGCACCTGTGCCAGGGCCTGCCCACCCTGCCAGGGAACAATTCCTGCCCAAGCTCCCATCCAGCCCTGCCCTCTGCCACTGGCAGCCATTCCCTGGCTCCTGGCCCTGCAGCCCTTGGCAATTGTCTCTCTCCATGCTTCCTGCAGCTCCTTCAGGCCCTGCAAGGCCCCACTGAGGTCACCCCAAAGCTTCTCCTGTCCAGGCTGGACAATGGCAGCTGTGCCAGCCTTTCCTGCCAGCAGAGCTGCTCCATCCCTCTGCTCCTGCTGGAGCCTCCTCTGGCCTGGCTGCAGCAGCTCCAGCTCCTCCCTGGGCTGGGCCCAGGGCTGGGGCAGCTCTCAGGTGGGGTCTCAGCTGAGGGGCAGAGGGGCACAATCCCCCTGCCCTGCTGCCCACGCTGGGCTCAGCCCAGCCCGGGGCTTTGGGCTCCCAGCTCTGCCCCACAGCCCCCCCAGCTCCTCCAGGGCTGCTCCATCTGCTCAGCCCAGCCTGGGCTGCCCTGAGCCGGGGCCAGCAGCAGCCCCTGGGCTGGTTAAACCTCCTGAGATCCCCATGGGCCCCTCCTGGCATGCCCAGGTCCCTCTGGATGCCATCGCATCATTGTGTGTGCACTTGCAAACTCAGCTCTTTTCGTGCTGTGCTGCTGCTTTAGAAAATTTTTTGGAAATTTCTGGATGTTAATTTGGCAGTCCCTACATCTCATGTTCTAATAAGAAATTTCAAAATTATCTTTGTCTGGGGATGACTGATTAAGTAGTGGCACTGTGATACAGAGCTGAGAAAAAAAATTGATTGGCTGGATCAAAACATTCTTCTCTTCATTTAGGTCAAGCCTCTGTTGGACATTTTTATATTTTGACTAACTTTTTCTCATTAATTTTTATTTTCATAAATCCAAGGTTTCCTGTGGGTCCCAAGGCAAACACGTTAGTCACATAGACACATTTCAACCTTATAGGGCACCTAAACTATAATGAAAAGTAGATTTGGGCAAATACCAGTGCTGTAAGCCAACACATGTTTGATATTAAATGTGCCACTGTTCCCCATACTGAACCTCCTCTAGGTCTGGAACAAAACTCATTTGTCTTCACTGTAAGATTACAATAAAAATGAACTTAAACACCTACTTTTGACAGTCTTGATGTTTTTCTTTGAAACTAGTTAAACTCACGACCCTTCTGCCAACATTCCAGGAATTTTCTTTCTTTTAATATGTCAAAGTTAAATTGTGTTCACAATAACTGGCTGAGTTGGTTTTTGCAGCTACTTCCTGAAATCAGTAGGATTGCACACTTTTTGTTGAAGATGATTTTGGCTCTTTGTAAGTCATACATGGCACTTCTTTTATTGTGGGAAAGGGTTTTGACTATCAAGAAAATATAAGTAACGTAATAAGTCAGTTATAAGGAATGTTAAAGGAAATTCACTAATGGACAAAGTGCCCAACAAATTTTACCCTGACATTAATTTTAACAGCAGAGCAATATTTTTCTTTCCCAAACATGTTTCATAATAACCTCAAATTTTAACAGCAGTGACATCATTCCATTATTGTTGCAAAATCTAAGAAATGCTTACTAATTTTATAGTTGACATAAAGCAGTGAATTAACAATTTGTAAGAGATTCACAAAATTAACCAGTTCTTAATGTACCATAATAAAATAAGGTTTTGGAAATGCAGCCTGCAAAGTGTCTTTTCCTATGAAATGATTAAAATGTACTCACAGAAGCAGTAAATAAGATATTCTGTACATCTTTTTTAGTAGTTTCCCTCAATTATTTCTGAAAGTGACAGTAATGAAAATGGATGACAGTAGTAAAATTGGAATTCTCACCCTACAGAGCTTTTATCTTGTGGAAAATGGTTCAGAGAAAAAATAACCTAAGAAGTAGGATTGTGTAAACATTGACCAGTATGTAAATACAGAATTTAGGTTTAAAGTCAAATATATTTTAAGAATAAACCATTGCTAATGTATGACAGCAGATAGACCCTACCACCTTGGGTAGATAGCTGTCTGCAGTGTCAGATTCTCCAGAAGGTTCTTACAAATGATTTTGATGTCAAAAAGGAAAAAAGAAAAAGAGAAGGTGCAGAAGTCTGCAATTGGAATGCTGGTCTTCAAAGCCTGCTTAAAGATATTTGCATTGATGGGTGACCAGCTGAGGTGGGTTTGGGGGATTCTCACTTGTGTCCACATGTGACAGGAGATTCCTAGTTTAATGGTAGCACATTTTTATTATCCTCAGCTATGTCTGTGAACCTGCAGGAGTCATACTTCACCATTACAAGTGATACCAGCACAGAAACACGTGGTGTCCAACATACATCTGTGGCTTGGTGTGTTGTGTTATTTACCTCAGAATCCCAGAAACTGGAAAAAGAGTCCCAGACCATCAAGTCCCAGCTGTTCCTGATGCCCACCCTGTCCCCAGGGAGCACCGAGTGCCACCTCCAACAATTCCTACACCTCCAGGGAAGGGCACTGCAAACCTCCCTGGGCACTTCCAGATCCTGAGCTCCCTTTCCATGGGGAAATTCCTGCTGCTGCATGCCCTGAGCCTGCCCTGGCCCAGCCTGAGGCCGTTCCCTCTGCTCCTGTCCCTGTTCCCTGGGAGCAGATCCCAAATCCCCCCGGCTGTCCCCTCCTGCCAGGAGCTGTGCAGAGCCAGAAATTCCCCCTGAGCCTCCTTTGCTCCAGCCTGAGCCCCTTCCCAGCTCCCTCAGGAATTCTCCAGCCCCTTCCCAGCTCCCTCAGGAATTCTCCAGCCCCTTCCCAGCTCCCTCAGCAATTCTCCAGCCCCTTCCCAGCTCCCTCAGGAATTCTCCAGCCCCTTCCCAGCTCCCTCAGGAATTCTCCAGTCCTGTCCCAGCTCCCTCAGGAATTCTCCATCCCTGTCCCTGGTCCCTCAGGAATTCTCCATCCCTCTCCCAGCTCCCTCAGCTCCTCCTGGGGCTCCAGCCCCTTCTTTCCCAGCTCCATTCCCTTCTCTGGACAGGCTCCATCCCCTCAGTTCCCTGTGGAGAGGGGCCCGGAGCTGCCCCTGGGGTTCGAGGTGTGGCCCCAGCCCTGCCCTGCTCCTGCTGCCACCCACGGCTGGCACAGCCCAGGGGCCATCGGCCTCTTGGCCACCTGGGCCCCCTGGGCTCGTGTCCAGCTGCTGTCACCAGCACCCCCAGGGCCTGTCCCAGCCTTCCAGCCCCTCCATGGGGCTGGTGTGACCCAAGGGCAGCACCTGGCACTTGGCCTTGTTGTCCCTCACACCACTGGCCCATGGTCCAGCCTGTCCTGGTCCCTCTGTAGAACCTTCCTGCCATGGAGCAGATCGATACTTCCTCCCAACCTGGTGTCACCCACCAGCTCACTGAGGGAGGACTTGATCTCCTCATCCAGACCATCAATAAAGATATTGAGCTGAACTGGGCCAGCGCTGGGCCCTGGGGAGCACCAGAAGTGTTCCACATCCACAAGCTGCTAGTCCCCACCTCGCTCTGGGCCCGGCCATCAGCCAGCGCTTAACCCAGACAAAAGTGCACCTCTACACGCTTATTTCCAACCATAAGTTAGTTTTTGTGCCTCATGAGTGAGATGGGGATGAGCTGCTTGGAGGGGAAAACGTTTTCCAGCCTCTAGCAAAGCAATGTTTTATGGTTGATACCAAAGCATTAGGTCTGCCTGAAAGAGCAGTAGGCCCTGGGAGTGCGAGAGTCTGAGCTTTTGCAGACAAACATCTGCTTTCTGCAGGATAAGACCTTATAAGCTTCTTATGGTGGCTGATTCTTTAGTGTTTCATCTGTTTTGTGAAGGACCTCAGATATAAACATTAATGTTTTATAGCATTATATTCCTTGAAAACAGCCAGAAAGCCCAGGAGCTTGTCTGTAATGAAATTCTTGAAATTTTTTGAATGAGGCAGAAGGCCACATTGGAAGAAGTTTTTCGTCATTGTCAAGAATTCAGAAGAATTTTCCCACGCACAGTCTTTGTGTTGTAATAGATTAACGCTTTTCCTCTGTTTTTAGAAATCTTGAAAGTTTTATAATCTGGGTTTTAATGAATATCTGAAATAAGGTCAGTGAACTTGATAATTTTCTAGTGCAGAATGATGCAAAGTCCATTACAAAAGTAATTCTTATACACTGCTATTTTTCCTTTTATTTTAAACTTGATGGAAAATGTAAGTTGTAATAATTGGATCATTGGAAAGGTATTCAACTCTTCAGTACAAATGTACAAGTCATATGTGCATATTTTGGAGTAAGAAGGGAAAGTGTGCACAGCAGTTTTGGTAAAGTTATTAAAATTGACAGAAAGTACGGAAACAAAAATGGATAAATTGGTTGAGGAGTAATTAAACTTCAAAAGAGAATAATAACCAGAAACTATTTCTGTATTACATTTAGATCAAAAAGTTGGTGGGTTCTTGAAGCACTGTTTTGATAAAAGTTTTTGTTCGCCAGTGGGGGATTTTTTGTGGGTTTTTTAAAACAAATGTTTTTCATTTTTATTTGAATACAATCTATTGCCAAGCAATTTTGTTCAAGTTGCACTGAAATACCGGAATGAAAGAAAGGGAGTATTTTCATACTAAATTTTATGACATTTAAACCTGTCATTTTGCAAAGGAAGACAGAACTGATGAGGTCACTGGGGTAGAAAGACTTTTCAGATATTCAGAATTTTGTTAATTTAGGATCAGTACCTCTCAGAAGAGGTACTCTGTGTTGGTTGTATCAGCACAGAATATCAAGAGCTTATTTCTGTTTCAGATTGATTTTAGGCTGCTGTAGATCAACACTCAAAGTCTTCACTTGCAGCAGGCTGTAAAAATTGACAGTCTGGTTCTCTCTCTGCTTTTGCCCATTGTAAAACCAATGTGAGAACATGGAACTGGAGCCCCATGGATATGAAAGTTTCCAAATAACACAGATTTGCTGTAGGTGCAGAGACCTTGATGGGAAAAATGTCCCACCACGATCCATTTAAATATTGGGAAGCAACTGGAAGGTTTGGGTGGCACTACTTTGAAATCTAAAGCCTGAAAAATAAATTTTCCTGGTAAGGAATCTGAGGGTTTTGTGGTGAGAATACATGCTGCTCTTCAAATAACTGAGCTCCTTGAACATCAGGAATGCTTTTTGGCCTCAGATTTCCATTTGGCTAATGACTCTCCCACATGGAGTATGACTAAAGCTGTCACTGCAGCAATGATAGCAATACATCAATAAACAATGTTTCCCTGCTTTTGCTGTTTCTTCCAAGAGAAATGAAAAGATCAGTAGACTAATCACACTGCTGTCAGGGGAATGAAAATTCACAAAATACGTACAGCTAAAAAAAAAAAAAATTGAAATCTTCTTTAAGTACATTTGGGGTTTTTTTGGGTTTTTTTTTTGCACTTGAAAGAGGAACTTACACCTAATATATACAGTTGTGCAAAGACTATGACTTTAAAACGCCAAAAGGACATTGGTTATTTTTGGTGAGAACAATAAGATTTTCGTGCCTGATCATACAGATAATTGGGCATTGGTCTATTGAGAGTAACATATTGGTCTCAGATCTTCATAATTATTTTATCCTAAGCTGGGAAGTGTAGAGCTGTACCTATTTTGACCAGCTGGGATCTTTCCCAGATTAGCTTTCAGCTCTACAAACTACTGAAACATTGATATTGACTCTTTTTGAGTACATCTTCAAGGACATTTTTACTTAAGATTAAAATCTGAGCTATGTAATATACACACTATAATTTTTTCTGAATTGTTTTCTACTCAGGTTGGAATGAAGGATTTGGTAATTAAATGAGAAGATTTTTTTTATGTCCTAACACATGGGAAACCTGGATTACTTAGCAGTGATTACACCCTTCAACTGACAAGTTCAGTTTTCAGTAGACAAGATATTCACCTTTCAGTTTAATTTAACCATAAATTTTATTTTCTTTCTTTTAATATGTCGAAGTTAAATTGTGTTCACAATGATTTTATTTTGTTTTGTTTTCTTTTGTCTCTGTGACGTTCCAAATTGCAACTTCCAGAGTTATGAATTACAACTAAAAAAGCCAAACTAAAAAATGTATTGTTAATCAAAATATAGCCTTTTTGTCCATAGGAGGTTGATGCACATGACCATGAAAACATATAAATACAGCCTTGACAGTAAAAGCTCCCAAGAATTTATAGGCACACCACCTTTATTCACTCTCCAAATATAAGACATTTCAATAATTACAGACACTTTACACTTATTTTGTCATAGCCTGGTTATTTCTGTCAACTGGGATGTTCTCCCTAGCTCACACCTTTGTTATTTCACTTACTTGCCCTGGGGCTCACCCTACACCTTTGGCTTATTTAGTGTGTTCCCAGGAATCCTTTCACAAGCTGTTAAAAAGGGATGATGCTGGATTTAGGAGTCTGAATAAAGTAGGACAAATATTGCTGCAATGTAGGTAGAACAGCTGGAAACATGAGAGACAAAAATAGCCCCCCATAAAACAAGCAGGGTTCGCCATAAGGTAAAACTTACTTATGGCATGCAACTAAAAAATAAGCAATTAATGTGATTGACTATATAATATCCTAATAAAAGATGATTAATCTGAAGGTGAAGTGTTGACTTTTTTTTTCCTCAAAGAAGAAAGGGAAAAAAATAAAAGGCTTCTTTTTGTAATAGGAAACATTGCGTTTTAAGCAAGAAAAAGCTGCTTAAAATTGCTTTACTTAATGCTTAATGACAAGTTAAAAAAAAATAAATTCTTCAGTAATACTTTTCCAGTGGATAAAGTGCCTGGAGCATGGCAAGAAGAGCTTGTGACTTTGTGATTCTTGATGTGAATTAGCAGACACAATCCATTTATTCAATCAAATAAGTATGAATATATATGTAGTATATATATATATAGAATATATATATATATGTAGTATCTATATCTATACATCTCCAAATAGATATATTACATCTACATATATTTGGATAAAAATAAAACCAGTCTACAGCTTGAGTTCTCTCTGATGTTATTTTGATGTTTCGACCATACAGGAAGGTTGAGAAGAAAGGAAGAAAAACAAGATGGAAGAAAAAGGAAAAAAAAAAGAAAAAGGAGAGGAAAAGCACTGGGCTGAGGAAAGCTAATTTCTTTCAGACTTTCTCTCTGCATGGGAGATTTGATAGCAAAAAAATGCCATATAAAAGTCTGAGTAAATGCAAATTAAGGAGAAACTGGGACATCTGGGTATAAAAGTATATTATGTAGTTCCAAGAGGTATGGTGGCACTTGTGTCTTGTTTAATCAAGCAGAACAAAGTAGATATTAGATCCTTGTAGACTATTTTGCTTAGCATTCCACAAGTTGTATTTAAATCTCAGTGGCCTGAATGCTAATTAATAGAACAAATTAATCTTTTTGACCCAAAGGAAATTTACAGCCATGTTCTTCTCATGCTTACAAGGGTATTTATGTTGACTTTCAATGGGTCTGTTGCAAAGACTGAATGAGAGACATGTGGCATTCCCAAATCCGAATTAGAGGAATCATGTTTTAATCAGTGTGGCTTTTTAGAATGTAATTGTTAGAGCAGAACAAGGTTATCCATCAATTCAGCGTCAAAACAGTCTGACATCTCAGAGGAGATCATTTTCTCAAAAAGAAACAATTTTTTTTTCTTCCATAGAAGTCTGTAAATCAATATTTGTTCCCTAAAGGTACCCAGAGGTTTTCCTAATGTGTTGTGTTAATGAGCAACAAGGAAAACAAGATTACAGTGGATGCCAGATGGAAAAAGTTATCTGAATCTGAAGAAAAGGAAAATTCATTTCAATTGTTGAGGTACAAGCTCAGTTGATGAGGCCATTGTGGGTGAGAAAGAGAGCTGAAATGCTCCAAAAGAGGTCTTTAGCAGGTGCTGCAGGTTGAGTTCATGCAGAATTTCAAGGAGCTTTATAAAGCAGGAAGAAGATAAATGTTCACTGCAGAAGGGCCTCGAAATAATATTTATTTTTTGCCTGAGAAAGAAGATCTGGGTTTAACCCACGACATTTCTGTGTTCTGTTCTGTGTGCAGCTGCAAACTCTGCTCTGGTGCTGTCCTGCCTCAGCACTGAGATGTGCACCAGGCCAGGTGTGAGACCACTTCCCTGACAGCAATTTGGACATGAAAGCTCTGTTAGACTTCAAGGCTGCAGACCACAAATCATCTTCCAAAGCCAGATCCACAGAGTGGTGAATATCCTTCCACTTCCATCTACACCCTGATTGAAATAGATTGCTTTGGTCATCCCCTAAATTTGCAGGGTCTCCAGCTGGTTGTCACATGACAACATGACAACTGCAGATTTAACTTGCTTCCTGGCATTATTCTGTTGTGAAACACTGAACAGTTTTTTCTCAGCACCATGCAGCATTCTGTCCTCAACTTTGCAGGCAAAATCACTGATGCAGGCACACTGCCTAGATATCTTTTTTAAATTCTTTTTTTCCTTTTTTTGGGGGGGGTGGGGATTAGCAAGTCTAAAAATTTGTCACTTCAGCCTGGATGTCAGGAGAGACTGCAAAAATTCTGACATACATGGCCAAGCCATCTTTTCAGTTAAAAAAAAAATCTACATTTCCCACTGGAAAACAGAAAACTGATCAATGGTAAAGACCTCAATCAAGACTTATCAGCCCTGAAAACCCTCAGTTGTTGAGACGCAGGGCTTGGGAGTGTTTATTCAGCCAGGTAAAGTTTATTATTATAAGGTTCCAATTTATTTCCTCAGAAATCTTGCAGTCATTTTTGTTCTAAATAGAGCAGCTCTCACGATGGTGAGTGTCCATGGTTGTGTCACAGAGGCACATTGTCTGCCCTGAGGAGGAGTGTAGCATGCAAATGACCTTCCTGAGGAAGTCTTCAGGTGCAAGGCTGAGATGTGAAGGGTTTTTATCCACATCAGAGAAAGCAAAATCAGAAACTCAGCTCAAGGCAATCTATACCGTGTGACTCAGAACAAAAAGATAAAAAAACATAATTTATTTTTTTTTTTCTGCTAGAATCATACTTGTATGTAATTTATTTGTAACCTTTGAGAAAATTCTTTGTGGACTGTTTACATGTGGAAAAAGGAATGCAAATTTATTTTTTTTTCACCGAGGCTGGTAAAAAAACAGAATTGTTCCGAATTTCCACCCTCATGAGGAAACCATACTCAAAAGATGTATTTCAGCTTATATAATGAAAAAACCCCAAAACCAAACAAAACAACAAAAAAAAAAAACCCCAACAAAAAACCCAACAAAACCACAAAAAACCCAAACCAAAACAAAAAAACCCCACAAGCCTAAGGCCAAAACAATAAAAACAAACAAAGAAACCACCTCTCCTTTTTTCCCCTCAAAAAATTAGACTCTCTTGGGTGGTGTAAAAATGCTAACTGACTAGGATGTTGACTCAAAGCACCTCCTGAAACTGAACAGGAGCACTGTGTCATTAGAGCATCACTTTCTTCCATTTGGTAAGACATGAAATATTGGGGGGGGGGTATTTTTTTTTTTTCAGCTGTAAGAATCAAGCTCAGAGAACTGAAGAATCACAGAATGGTTTGGGTTGAAGGGGACCTTAAAGCCCATCCAGTCCCTTTCCTGATATCCTAACGTTACTTAACCCTCTGTTTTCCTTGGCAGCTGTATCTCTAGAAACAGGGTCTGCTGGTAACTCATAAAAAATGCACCACTCAGCAGCCAGGGCACAAGAGCAGTCATTGATGGTACAGAGCCCTCAGCCAAGATAGCAATTTCACAAGGAATTTTTATCAGCATTACTATCTGGATAGCCTGCCCTAACAGAATGCAGCAGAATAATTAAACCGAGCAGACTGCCAAAGCACATGTTAATTAACTTTGGTTAACTTCTTCCAGTATTAACTGTGAGGGTGACATCATTTGAAATAATTGGGCATCAGAGACCTCTAAAACTACATCAGCTTGTTCATTTCCTAATGCTTTGCCCTCGCTGAACACTTGTGGACCTCAGGGGAGCTGCTTGAACTCTGCTGCTATCACCAGCCTCTCACAGGCAGGTTTTGCAGCACTGCACTTCTGCAAAAAGCAGGAATCTCACATTAGAGTCAAGGCAGGAAAATGAAGGGCATTGAGCTTTGCAGGGCATCAGAAGGATGAAAATCCTCGTCCCACTGATGCAAGCCAGCAGAACAGGCAGATTTCCCCCGATCCTGTGACACAACCCGCGCTCAGACAGGTACAGAATGAAAAAGAGTTTTCATTTAAAATGGAACGTGCAAGCGGTTCCTCACATATTAATCCTTATGATTGTGATTATTCCTCCAAGCCTTATTCACTAGTCTGACAGAAAACAAAGAGAATTTGGCTGATAAACTTTAAGATGGTAAGAGTTCCCTCTGCTAGGGGCATGTTGTGATTTAAAAGAGTTGAACTATAGCTATGGTCATCACTCTTCCCACAAAGGGAATAGTAACCTGCTTCCCATTCCTGGTCCTTTGAAAAGCATTTACCTTTCAGAACTTTTTTGAGAGCACTGTTGAATCTTTTGAAGAAGAGGGGAAAACCCCTGCTAATCATCAACAACTGGTGCAGACTGAGCAGTTCTGGGAAACCATGTACAATTAAGGTACGCAGGAAAAAAACCAAAAATCCCAAACCAAACCCCTCCACCGCCACTTTGGTATGTCTTTCTTTGGGCTTCAGAATACCAAATGTTTTCAAAGTTTGCTCTTAAATTTGTGCAAATTTTGCCTGCAATGATTTAGTGGAGTTCTGCTCTTTGTCACACAGCATAACTCTTCTCCATGCCCAAACCAGCAATTCAGTAGAGCAAAAGCTTCCCAAACCACACATTTTCCCTCTAACATTTGCACAGCCTCCTACTCCAAATCACCACCCTGAGCCCAGAAGAAACGTGCATCACTCTACTTCAGCTCTTGAAGATGGGGAGCAACATTCTGCTGAATTTTTCCAAAGATAGGCTTCTGCACATATCTGTCACTAAGTGTAAAAGAAGACAAATGAGAGGAAAAATGGTTCTCAGTTTTGTCAGTGCATTAGTGTGATTTTTTTTAAATCAGTTCTTGTGTATGGCCACGGCCTGAAGCAGCTTTCAAGCACATTTTTCAGATTTGGTGGGCACCCAGTGTCTAGCCAGGGCCAACCCATCACAGCCCTACAGATAAGCATAACCCAGGTCAAAAATGGAAAAATTCAAAACAGACAAAACCTTTCTTCTTTTTTTTTTTTCCTTCTCCTTCAGTNAAAAAAATCAGCTCTTCAGTAATTTTTCAAAAAAAAAATTAAATTAAAAAATTTAAAGAAAAGTCCCTTCAGTCCACGAAGAAGACTTTTTCTACTAATGTGGGGTCGAATCATCACAGCAACCAATTCTGAATCCTGCAGCCTGCTGAGAGATGGTTTCCGCTCTCTGTGCTGATGAACAAGCATTTATTTTGTCGTTCTCACAGGTCTCCACAATGACTCCAGTGAATTAAACCAGGAATTTTATTATGCATCAGAAACTGTAGCACATTGATAAACAACTGTGCTGGAAAGGACTGCTGTCTGGCAGGGCCATGCTTTGCTGCTTGCATGGAAAACTTTCCCAGGTGAGGTGGTTTTAATTGCTCACACTCCTGCCTGTTCATTCACCTTGATTAACAGCGCAGGTTAAATTAATTTTTCTTGTTCTTCATTCATGGAATACTCTTGTTCACTGCTGAATTCACTGATTTGTGACTTTCCTCTCCCGTTTTCACCAATAGTCTGAGTATTTTGTATATTCTGAGAGAAATATTTGCGTTTTAAGTTCTGCACTTATCAGGTAATAATGCTTATCTAAAAATCATGTACTTATGCATGGAGATCTATGCCTTCCATTTTCTTGTTTCGGTAAACCTTGATTTGTTTTCAAAAGAAATATTGCAAACACATATTTAGATTTTCTAGCACATTTTTGTTTTAGTTCCTTCCACTGTACTGCTAGAACAAAAAATATATTTAGAATACTGTGATTTCTTAAGGACTTTTGGAAAAAAGGGGCTTGAAAGTAATTTAATTTTTAATCACTTAACTTAGCAAAGTTGTGATTTTTTTCTGGTAAGCAAATCTGGCTTAAAAAGAAACATAGACCTAAACTTTAAAATTATGAATCTGAATCATCAATAACTGTCATTTCACATATAAAGCTATTTAAAGGCTAAGAATACGTGACAATTCCATGTTGGAAGAACATTAAAATACTGTGTTATCAAATCTCAGTTCCATATTGCAGTACTCTTCATACTGCAATAGGCTGTGTGAAGAATTAAATTGTCTGAAAAACATTAAAAAAAAGTTTAACAGGAGGCAGCTTCAGAAAGGAAATGTTTCAGTCTGTCATTTGGTAAAACAAAAATTTCATTTTGTAGAGCAGTCAAAATTCTATTTTTTCTTCCAATCAGTTAATGCTTCTCTCTTTCTTTCATTCAATAGAGCTGTGATGGGGAAATGATGGGCAAACAGGAAGAAATATGTAGCTTGTAGCTCAGGTAACCTTACTTTTGATCTTCATTTTTTTACACAGTCTTTGGAAATTTTTGCGTCAAAACTCAGCATTAAATAAAAAATAAAAATTCTGTATCTTTAACTTGGTGAACTCCATTTGGCTATTAATAGAGCAGCATTTTCTAAGACAACTGTGAAAATTTTGCAGGCCAGCAGAATTATGCATGATGGCAAATATATTTCATATCATAACAATACTTACTCATTTGAGTGGATTACAGCCAATTACATCTGATGTGCTAAAGAGTAATGGCTTTTTTTTTTTTTTTACTTTAAATTAAAAGTAGAGTTTCATCAACTTCAGCTGAATTCAACCACATCCTTTGTGAAGCCTACATTTTGGCAGTCTAAATTGATCTGAGTCTTATTTACCTTATCAAACCAGTCAGGTATTAAGCCCACGTCAACAAACATTGTTCTTTGGAATATTCCTTTCCAATTAGGAGAATCCCTCATCCTTAGCAAATGAATTTCTTATCTGCATTGCTTTCATGTTATCACAGCTCAGTGCCAGAAGAGGACAATAATATTTAATGAGCAGTCACATGAGGCAAGGAAATAAAATAATGTGGTAAGCAGTGCCAGTTTATCAGGTGCCGTGTACAGATGTGCAGTTCTCCTGGAGCTGAGCTGAGCTGGAGTTTTTCTGAGCTGAATTACAGTGATGAGAGTTTACATCAGTCAAAAGTACAGGCTTTTGGGTTTTTTTTTTTTTTTGGTTGGTTGGTTGGCTGGTTTCTTTGGTTTTTTGGATTTTTTTGTTTGTTTGTTTTTTTTAGTTTGGTTTCTTTGGTTTTTTTTTTTTTTTTTTTTCACTTTGTAGTCTTTCGTTCTTATTACAAAAATCACTTTTTATCCATCCTGGATTTTTAAAAATGCTGTTTATGGAATTAATTGTCCTTAAAAGAAAGGCCCACCTGGATTTGCTTTCTAAATTCTTCCTGTACTAGCTGATTGCTATATCTACATTAATTTCAAGAAAATGAAGAGTTTTATAAGCACCATTAGATTCTCTCTGGGGGGTTAAAACATAGTGCTGACCTAAGAAGAACAATCTTTAATTTCTATCTCATTTTTGTATAGCGGTAGTATTTGGGCAATTATATTTCTAAGTTTACAATGAGCTTTAAAATTAAAGTAAAAATGTAGTATAGGAAAAAAGGTAAGTTGACATCCTCAAAAAGCATTGTATAATGTCTGTGTGAAGAGATTAAAGACAGAGTCAGTGAGATGGTTGGATGTAGGAGTATTGTCTATTTGCCTCTCCATTGTACAGAAAATAAAAGCCTTAAATTAAGGATTGTAATGTACATTAGGTCTGGAAAAGCAGTAACTTCCTACATTTTACTTGTAAAATTTCTTGTTGTTCCAAGTATTAAAGCATTTCAGAGAAGTTGGATTGACATACAAGACAGATCTCCTTGAAAAGGACAAAAATTCAAAATCCTTTGGAGACTTGGGCACCAACTGGCCCTATTTTCCTGCAGAATATTTTCTCATATATGATTTTATTCTGCATGTATGCTCATATTTTGTGTGCTAAGATAGAGGAGGATTTTTACTTCTTCTAACTGGAGAAATGGTTGGGATCATCCAAAATTTATTAAAATATTAAAGCACTTTCTTTTCATGAAACCTAGATTAACAGCATTGATAGCAAAAGTTAGCATGCCTTAATGCCTTGAAAGATGTTGTGATATCAAGTACTTTTTTTTAAAAGCTACAAAAGCATAGGTTGGAAATAAAATATAATTTTATGAACAAGAGCAAGATTAATTAAATAAGAATTTTCCAAGGATGAAGTGAGATCTCGTAGTCTTTAAAACAAGAATAGATATCTTCCTCAGTGAAAAAATCTGCACAACTAAAATTGTTTGCCAGGGCTGGTGGGTTAATTCTTCCAATCACAGAATTATTGATGTTAGAAGAGGTATCTCCAGATGTTGAGCTCAACTCTCCTGTTAAAAAAGAGTCAGCTAGAGCACGTTGTCCATGACTGATCTCCAAGAATGGAGAGTCTCCAAACTCTCCAAACTTCTGTATTTTGACATCCTCAAAGTAAATTTCTTATACTAAAGTAGAAATTCTTATCTTTCCATTTGTGTCCATTGCTTCTTGTCCTTAATACCATTGGCTCTGCCTGCTTTTTTACCCAGTCACATCATTAGGTATTTCACACGTTGATTTTAGTGTGGGCTTGATTTTAATCAGGCTGAAATTTTAGGATGCTATTTATGGGGAATTCTGAAAACAATTTGACTCCAAGTGAAACCAAGTGCTAAAATAACAAAATCCTCTTGCAAATGGAAGTCTTGATGTCTGACTGTGAGTATTGTGCTAAAAAAATGCTGTAAGTTGGTAAATACAAATTTATGTGCAGGGAATGCCTAGACTTGAAGCCAAAATGGCATAAAACTACATCCTGATTTTCTATCCAAAGTATTGCTTCCTTCTTCTCTGAATTTTGCATTTAGCTGCTGTCAGAGTTAAGAGTATTTAGGGGTCATTTGGGAAAGTGGGTAACAAGACAGGCAAATTGTTGTTCTGAAGCTGAGCTTCACATAAGCTACAAAGAACCCAGATATCGTGGAATCCCATAGCCACAGAATCACGAAATCCCAGAATGGTTTGGGTTGGAAGGGACCTTAAAGATCCCCCAGTTCCAACCCGACACCTTCCACTCTTCCAGGCTGCCCGACACCAGGCACTCTTCCAGCGTACTATTCATCAAAAAAAAAAAAAAAAAAAAAGAGGTTTAACAAAAATTTCAACCAAAAAGGCTACATTTACAAGCAGTCCTGTCTAGCCTGGCCTGGGACACTTCCAGGGATGAGTCATGCAGGAATTATCTTCTTTGAACACTGAGAAGACCAACAGCCATTTTATACAAACTCTGAGCACAAATCCTAGAACATCCACACCTATAGTAATTTTGGTGGGAAAGTTTAAAGGTTATTTTTTGGGCTGATGAGGTTGCTACTAAATTATCACAGACTAGTAAATCAGTGTTCCTTGCACTGATTTAAGGTCCAGACTGAGTGGCTTAAGACAGTTATCAGATATCCAAAACCAGGGGAAAAGAAAAGCAGATTTTAGTAAAAAAATGAATTAATACCAGCAGTAAAAATAGAAAGACCTTCCTATGTTGCTTGCCACGACCTGAGTCTTTTTAGAGCCACTTCTTTCTGTGATAATGTTTCTCTTCATATGAGCATGGGCACATTCCTTCTACTTTCAACTGAGTCACTGCTCTTCATTTTTTATAACCAATTTGAACATGTTCACAGGTTCAAAAAACAATAATCTGAAATGCCGTTATCAGTTTGTTTGTTTGTTTGTTTGTTTGTTTGTTTTTTGTTTGGTTTTGGCAGCCAAATTTAATTCTAAGTTGCATTCAGTGTCCTGTATTCCAGTGGCAACATTCTGATGGAAAAAACAAAACATCTGGTGTAACTGCTTACATAGCTTCCATAAATAAGAGACAAAAATCATTGCTTTATATATCAGTACTGAAACAAAAAAGACAGAAGAACTGAAGTTATGAAAAAAAATAAAGGTATAGCAATTCAGTTTAGAGCTCCAGCTCTCCAAAAGCACCAATAGGAAGGTCATTCCTTATAATTTAGAGGGCTGGAATTGAGGAGGAGGGAGTTCACCTGATTTGAGAAGGAAAGCTATGCAGAACATGGACACAAACCCATGTTGGAGCACAAATCTGGTGAGGAGCAGCTGAGGGCTCAGCCTGGAGAAGAGGAGGCTCAGGAGGGACCTTCTGGCTCTGCACAACTCCCTGACAGGAGGTCATGCTCTGCTCCCAGGGAACAAGGGACAGGACAACAGGAAATTACCTCAAGTTGTGCCATACAAGGTCTGGGTTGGATATAAAGGAAGAATTAATGACTGAAAGGGTGGTCAGGTGTTGGCACAGGCTGCTGAGGAAGTGGTTGAATCACGATCTCTGGAGACCTCTGGGCATGGCTCTTGGAGATGTACTTTAGTGATGGATTTGACAGTGCCGTGGGAACGGTTCATGTTTATGGTTTTAAAGGACTCTGAACCTTAACTATTCCACTATTTTATGATATCAGGGAATATTCTTCAGCCTACACTAATTCCCACATTTTTTAAAAGCTGCAAACCCCTGATTCTCAGGTGGGAAATCAGAGCCCACATGGGCTCAGTTGCCCATATCACTGCACAGACCTTACACGCTGCGTGCCACAGAAAAGTCTGCAGCCAGAACACTGCAATAAATGAAAGTTTCATTCCATTGCAGTAAAACCCCTTCACTGCACTCTTCTGAAAGATTACACCGTTAGTTTCTTCTTCTCAGCATGAGGGAAAGAAGTCACCTAAAGACAGATTGAGATTATGCAGTAGCAGTGGAAGGCCAGGATACTTCCACCTCTGCCTCCACCTCCACTTCCACTTCCACCTCC
>VWYI01032645.1:207-22737 GCA_013399455.1 Anthoscopus minutus | reverse complement strand
ATAAATATAGATTTTTCTTAGCTAAATCTGTGTCATATTTGAATTTGTATATCTATTATAGTACTTTTTAAAAGTGGAAGAAGGCATTCTCATCTCTGACCTGGTAGGTATAATAATTTTTTGCTTGGAGGAAGCCAAAATTTTGACTCACCAGGCTACTAAGCTAGTTGTCTATGAAAATATTTAATGTCAGCATTAATCCAAGAATATTATTATATTTACCAATTACCCCCTCTAAGTCCCCTCCTCCCCCCCATCCCCTTGTCTAAATCAGCTACACTGGAGGTAAAAGGTGACCCAAAAAAGGTCTTCTGCTGATCTTGTTCTCCCTGTGACATAGCTTTGCACCTAGGCAAATTCATTCAAGGACTCAAAACAACAGAATGTCTGCAATGCTTTCATGTCTATTGACTGCTAGGATTATCTTTGTCTGGATAAAAAGCCAAAAGCTCTGTCGAGTTTTTTCTCAGTCTGAAAAAACACCCCAGATGCTCATTAGAAAATTATTTTTTTCCTCTTGAAAAGCATTTTGGAGGGACATCATAAGCTATTGAGATGTACTTACTATTGCTATTTCTTTGGATTTTTTTTCTCATTTTCTTAGTGAGGATGGCTATTTTACTTTAGCTAGCCTATAAAGATTCCAGGGTTCCTTTCCAAGAATGAAGCTAAATCCTCAATCCTACTGAAGAAAAATGTGACTCTTTATCACATTTACATGAGTGACACATATCGTGGCTCTAGCAACGATGGTTTAAAATGCTATTTGCTCCTTCCTTGAATCAATTGTTTTTATTAGAACAACCTAAATACCTTTTGCTATGACATAACCAGAGTTTTGATTTCCAACTGTAAAAATCATATGTTTTAGACATATGATGTCTCCATACTAGTCTGTCATTTCTGTCTAGTAGGAATATTCCTATGAAAGCACTTCAGAGTCATAGTTTTGCAAATAGTCATTATTATCAGAGATGAGGAAAAATGTCTTGATGGATTACACTGAAATAAATTATCTGTATATAAAACAGAATCAATGTTTTATTGTTTATTTTATAAAGAGTTTCCACAATTCATGACTAGAGAGAGATTTTTATTAAAGTAAGAACAAATAAAGGACATGAAATGTGATAGAAGTTAGGGAGTTTCTGCCAGGGATCAACATTTCATGACACCGTTGAGGTTAATCACCAATTAAACTAATATAATTTCATTATATTGTAGTGTATTAATGTAACCATATTGCACACAGAATAGAAAGAGCTACTTGGATTTTAGAGTTGTATTTAAGTACATTTAAGAATTTTTTCTTTGATGGTCATGATTTGCTGGCAAGTTTTATATATGTTTAGGGAAACACTTTCGATGTTTGTACCACTGCAGATGCCATTTTGACTTTACCTTAAGGTTGGCACTTTCTCTATGCCACATAAAATGTAACTGGCAGCCAAAGCAGTAATGAAGTTGTTACTCAGCACCTCATGACTATGTTTGAAAAAGAGGGTGGTTTTTTTTGTTGTTTTTTTTTTCTTTTCCTTTTTTTAAAAAAAATCACTTATTTATTATGCAGTTAAATCTTAATTTATACCTATATTGTTATTTTTTTCAAAGTGACCAAGTTTCCAGCCTAGAGTGTCTGTCCAGCTAGAATTACTACTGTGTCTTGGGTAATATTCCTCTATTGTTACTTCTTGAGGAATTACAATACTCATTGTATTTGTTTTATTTGCCAGGTGGAAAGTTGTACTTGTGTCTCCCATTTTCCATTCAGAAACCTTTAGGTACTTTATATACAAATACAAGATGCTAATTTGTCTGTAATACATTGTATGGTTGATAATAAAAAAAGTGTATTGTAATATATACCCACAAGATGGCAGATTAGCACATGTGACCTTTAGCATTTGTTGACTGTTGGGTGTGGACATGAAGATTTTATATTTCTTGATGCCAGAAAGCCTCTGTCTGCCTGCGAAATGGGTGTGTATTGGAAGGAGAGTGACTATGGGCAGAGTGCATCAGCACCTCACCTTTGTGCAGTTTTAAGGATTAGTCAAAATTGAATCAATTAGTACCTGAGAGCACTGAAGCACTCCTAATTCTCCTTACTTTATCAAAATGATGCCTTTTCTGCTAACCACTTGAAAGAAAATGTTTGCTGTTTACAAATGATGTGGATGGAAGATATGATGTGATGGAAGAACATCTGATATAGTCTTTGACACCTATACAAGGTGTCTTAGTGGAGGAGGCACCATCATCATCTACCTAGGCATTACTGAAGCCTTTGACACTGTTTTCCACAGCATTCTGCTGGGGAAACTGGCTGCTCCTGATATGGATGTGTATACTGTCCTTTGGGTAAAAAACTGTCTGGGTCCCGAGAGTGGTAGGGAATGGAGTTAAATCCAGTTGCCTGTGGTGTTCTCCAGGGCTCAGTACTGGGGCAAATACTGTTTAATATCTTTTTTGATAATCTGTGCAAAGAGATTGAGTGCATCCTGAGTCCGCTTTCAGATGACACCAAGTTGGGTGGGAATGTTGATCTACTTGAGAGCAGGAAGGATCTGCAGAGGGATCTGGGCAGGCTGGATTGATGGGCCAAGGTCAATGGAATGAGTTTCATCAAGGCAAGGAGCCAGGTTCTGCACTTGGAGCATAACAATCCCAGGCAGTGCCACAGGCTTGGGACAGAGTGATTGGTAATCTTTTCAGACAGAAAAGGACCTGGGGTGTATTGATTGACAGCAGCTGAACACAAGCCACCTGTGCCCAGGTGGCAATAAAGGCCAATGGCATCCTGGCCTATATCAGCAGTAGTGTGGCCAGCAGGGCCAGGGCCCTGACTGAGACCCTGTACAGATCACTGGTGAGGCCACACCTTGAATCCTGTGTTCAATTTTGGGCCTCTCTCTCTCCCAGAAAGACATTGAAGTGCTGGAGCATGTGCAGAGAAGAGCAGATCCATGTGAGTAGATCCAGAAGAGCTCCAGGTGTCTTGTAGCTCTTGCCCATACAGGAAAACAGAGGTTCAGCCCAATTCAACAGTGTAGCTCGCAAAACTTATGTACCATCCCTGATAAATCTAAACCACAAAACAGAGAATTCTGTAACTTGCTTTTTAGTCCTCAACCTCCGATTCACCCATTTCAGGGAACTTGATGAACTCCAAAAATCCATACCAGTCTGCATTTCTTTCCTGGGGAAACCCAGTGTGCTGGGAAGATAAGAGAAAGGAGATACTCCCACTGTGTCTTGCCTAGTGCAAGCTCAGCCTGAGGTAGGGGCATGCAGCCACATCTGACAGCTGTGAGGTGCTGCCTAATGTATGAATAACCTATGAAGTATAGGCTAGGTATCTGGGATAAGGAGGAAATACTCTGATCCCATTCCATTTAGGCTGTCTGCTTTCTTTTCTGGGATGCATTTCACCTGCTTGCTCCATTATTTATAGTGTTTACCGCTTCCCTTCACTGAGTGGTGTTGTGCTAGTACTTTAGCTAGTTTCTCTGTGATTTTTGATCAGCTGATGTTTGGAGTCAGTACCAAAGCTAGCAAAATGCTGCAAGCTGGACATTGTTAAGAGCAGGCAAGTAGTATGTAATAGTCTTTGTGTATTTTCACTGGAATAGAAGCAATGTGTGTTAACAGTTGCAGCCTATATTGTTTTGCTTTTCTAATGTTGGCATTTTCAGTTTTTGGCCATAAAGCATCCTTTTTTATGATTTTATGACTAAAATTGCATTTTGAAGAGTGTGAAGCGTGTTAATTCATGTTGATTTCCAAGCCACTTTGTTTTATTGATTCATTTTCATACACCATTATTAATAAATACGGAACCTCAGATTTTATGTTTTGAAAAGTGGTGTCATTTTCTTTAGTTTCTGTTTGAATTAGGCTATTTGGAAATGTGCTGTATGCATTCAGCAGCAGCAAAACAAAGCTTTGCATTCTGGCTCATTGCCTCCATTGCAGGGGCAGACAGGTGGTGATGTCTTGTCACCATGACTACATACAGCCCTTAGGGAGGGCTCTTGTAAGATGATAGTCATTCCTGAATGGGGGAAGGGCATGAAGATATTCTCCTTCTAGCTGTGTGTTCTTTTGTATGGATTACACACGATTACACGCCTACCCTGTCTGCCCTAGTATGTGCATGCTCCCTAAAATGCAGGAATGGGAAAGAATCGATCACTGCAGACAGTGTGAAAGAGGCTGCTTGCATTTGCCGTTTTAAATCTTTATGTGGATTGGAAAGGCAAGAGGACAATTGTGAGGCAGTTGAACTGCCTGAGCTTTTGCATTGTATCTACCAAAGATTTTCTCAGAGTCAGGCACTTCAGAAGGAAAGGTGTACTTATATGTTGAGGTAAAAACACATGAATACAGCTGTGGTTTAGGGCACTGGTGTCAGTAAGAAGGAAGAGCTCTGTGGCTATGACCACTTCTAGCCGCAGAAAGTAGACACACATGGTGGGAAATGTTAATGAGAATAAATGGGAAAAGTCCTTCATCTCAGTCTTCCCTCAGTGTATCCCAGCAATTTAGGTAAGTAGAAATACAAAGCTGGGCTTTGCTTAGCACACACAGACTTTTGCTTGTGAAAGAGGTCTTACAGAATTTTCAGTGATGAAATATGGCTTGACCTTGTTGATGTCATAGCAGAAAAATGTGATTGCATCTTCTTTGGCTTCAGATTCAAGCGGGTCATAAAAGTGCCATCTAGTGAATTGCCAGTATTTTCCTTCCTCATGCTTTGTGTGGCCTGACCTAGAGTGGCCTCATTTAAATTTCTGCAATCTTCCAAGACCACAGCTGGAATCGGAGTTGCTGTGAGATACTTGCCCTTTCAATTCCACTCCTCCTTTGTAGGAGCAAGTAAACACCTCTGCTAGAGGAGGAAGTGAAGTGCTTGAGTAAGGAGTGGCAAACTTGAGAGATATGTAAGAGAGTTACCATAACCTCAAAAAACCTGTCAGACTTGAAGGGTACAGAGCAAGGTAAATAAAAGCTGGGAATTTTTGTGGTTTACATGAGTGAAATTTTATATTAAGGACCATGCAGCTGTCACTCTATATGTCTGCACATAATACCTGGTAAACATGGATTGTGGAAAAGAGTTTGTTTTCTGTGATAAATTATTTATATTATTCAGTGTTGGAATTTTCAGCCTAAAGTTCAGCCAGGAGTGTTGTACACAGACAACAGGAAGATGTCCTTGTTTCAAATTAATGTAGGCTGACATAAAGAAGGAGAGTGTAGGGCTCTGGGAGAGTAAAGATCGAAAGAAATCCTACCTTTTTAATGGGGAATTAATTAAAGTGATTTGGCTAAATGGAAGAAAGAACTCAAGCTACTACCTCCTTGAAGAGTCTAAGTCCCCAATTTAAATTAGAGCTACTATCTGGATCTTAGTTTCCCAAGGGAAGCAGCTCTGTGTATGTTTTCAGTGCTGTGGAGCAGTGTGGGAGCAGTAGTGAGCTGCAGAGAACAATTGGTCTGCTTTGTACTCCAGCTTCAGATGAAGCATTTCCTTCACTCTGCTGTTTGCTCCTAATGATTCGGGAACAGAAAAAAGCAGTGACCTAGAAAATATAGGAATATCACTTTACTGTAAAATATTTACAATATCTAGCTTCAGCTAGACAGAATGTGGATTGGGAACAGCCAAGCCAGCAAACAGCATTGTCAGTTACATATTTTAATCTGAAGCAAAAAAAAGGGCTTGTATAATTTGTATACATGAACAGTCTGAAAAATAGAAATAGAATTTTTAGAACAAAGAATACAGGCTCACAAAGTCACTTTGAGAATTTATTACCCAGCCATAAAATTGCTTTGCCTGTTTGATTAACAGCATAAATCACCTAACTAAAAAACATTGTGTGCTATGGGCAAGTATTCTGGGTTTAACTAAACAATGGGGGGGCTTTGTATTTTAGTTGCTTACTAAGTTTTATGATTTGTTTTTCATTACAGTCATGAAGACGTACAAGGTGTCGATGTCAGAGTCATAGTGAGCTCAGATCACAATATGAAAATAGACTAATCATGCTGGATCTAGGAACTGAGAGTTCCCCTATATGGAGGCCATGCACCCCTTACAGCTATTTGCATTCAGTATATATTTCCATGTATATGGGCAGCAAGCAGGATGTTGTGTCATGTCCCCATGTGGAACTCTGGAAATTCTGCTGTGTGTGAGGAACTCAGAAGGCGTGGTAGAGGATTCAGGTAATTTAAATACTACTGCAGCCTACTGCACAACCTCAATGCACAAGGTAATTTATTCTCATTCTTTGGTAAAAAAAGAAAAAAAAATTATTATGCTAAATGGAGAAGTTATAGATTTTAAGGCTAAAACATATAATTGAAAACACACATGTAAATTTAGATTCTAGGTTAAAATGCTGCATTATGAAGTGACAGTGACAGTAAACTAAAAACCATTGCTTGTCCTAATTTCTGAACAAACTCTGCAACACATGAATTAAGGATGTGCCTGGTGCAGATGGGAGATGTTAGTAACATCCTTTCTACACAGCACACATTCATGGAAGTAGCATATGCTCTGCCACTTTTGTCTCATCACTTTCAAGAGTTTGAAAAGAATGTGCTGTTCCCTGGACTTGCAGTAGCAAAATCCCATCCAAAGAATAAATTATACCTATGATACGTGTCCTGCATGTTAGGATCTGACTATATCAATTAAAATTACTATCCCCTTGACCTTCTGTATATTTTTGTGTTTATGCATTTCCATTAATGTTTCTTAGTCAAGAGAGAGAAAATGTGTACAGCTTTCACATTGCATGCTTTCACATGCTTCTCAGATCTTTCTCTGCATATTTGCGTGAAGAGGTAAGGTAAGGCTTTTGATATGCGGCAGAGATAAAATCTGTTATTTTTTCTGGGTCAATCAATTTCTTTCCTTAGATCAGAGCTGGGATCTCTGAAGTATATACCAGGACTGAGCTTCCTGCAATCATAAAATTAGACCCATCACTATCATCCTCCTGTAACATCAACAAGAGGAAAAATTGAAGGAGTGTAAATTTTTGTGGCTGTTCAATTCAGTCAATCAGGCCCAAATCTCTATGAAAGAAATTCATAATACAACTTAGAGTGTTTATGTGACATAATTAAAAAATCTGTGTATGTTATCTTTGAATATAGCTGCTGTTGTATGATATGTTGTTAAACTGCTTCTTTTGGTTTGGTTGCTAGATGTGATATCACTGCATTAGGTGGAGGGAAAAATGGCATGACCGACTTTGATTTAGGATGACCGATTTCACTCATTAAGACTGTACTTTGCTTGTATTTTGATGTAAGCATATACCTGGGGCTATGCCTTCTGAAAGCAAACTAAACACTTCTATATCAGGCAAATGGTGAGGCAGAGTGTTTGTGTTCCATTTACAGACTAATAGGGTTTTAAAATAAAGAGTAAATATCCCTGTGATACTGAAATTCCTGTTATAGAGAAAAACAGTAATGCTATGTAAGGTCCGGTAAGTGCTTTTTATATTTTTTATGTGTGTTTCCTATAAAAACAATGAGTACTTTTAGGGGTGATAGTGTTTTCCCTGTTACCCCTTAATGTAGGTTATGAGAAAAAAACATTAACTGGCTTTTATTATACAGGAAATGTACTTGAAGTGTGGAATGCTTGGGAACCAATGCCTGCTTTACTGCTATAAATTGTTCATGATATGTCTTTTCATATATGCATCAAACATAGCACTTGCTGCAGAGATGCATGTGATTTGTCTTCTCTCCTGGGAGATGGGAATTGGCTTCAATTTACTTAGGATACTGCAGTACAATTTATTCTCTTAGCTTAGTAAAGACTCATGTTGCAGTATGTTTTCTTCTATGAGGATGAGGTATTTAATTTGTGAAGTGGTGCAGAGTATGTGGTACATTACAAAGATGAAGCACATCCCTGCTCTGTGGTGTTTAGTGGAAACAGATCGCAGCACTTTAACATCCTCCTTTACTTTTTCTTGTCTTATTATTAAATTGTATATAAATTAATCATGATCTTTTAAAAAATATCCCTTGTAACAAGCTCAGTAATTTGAACACATGACTAATGAACTCTGCTTGGTATTTTCTTTGTCTACTTACAATTAAGAACTTCTGTGGTTTTGCGCTTCACTGTCATGGTGTTATTTGTATTTTCTAAGGCTTATCTTTTTACTAGATAGCCAAGCGTTCTTCAAAATGGCAAAAATAGAAAATAATACAAACTTACTTTAAGTGTAAGATTTTGATGTTAGTCCAGTAATCTTTCCCGCTCAGATTTATTTGGGTTTTTTTCCATTTTATCTATCTAGATGAAGAACTAAAGAGATGAACATAAAAATCACAACAAATGGAACTTCAACAGAGTAAAGCTCTGAAATGTAAATATCTTCACACAATGATGACATTTAATGTAGCAATAATAATGTATTGTGTCATATACTAGTGGTGAACCCTCTGGGCAATGACTTTCCTGATTCTTTAATTCATTATTAACTTTCCAAAGGATTTAATATTTTTTCCAGTAAAGTACGGTATGCAATTTATAATGGACTAAGAAGTGCTGAGTACTCACCACTTCCTTTAATGCGTTAATGAATTTCACAGTAAATACATTTGACTATTCAGGATTCTAACTTCCCATAGTGGCAGTCCTGCTTGTCTTTATTATGGCCAGTCAGCTTCATGGAGGAAACAGCTGGGGTTTTTCCACCACACACTGGTCTTTCCTCCTTTGTTAAAATTACTTCAGTGCTGAATTAGCTCCAGTTAATTCTGCAAGCTCGTTACTCTTTTATGACTGTGCACATGGTAGTACTGCTGCATTAGCTCATGTAAGGCACTGGGACTTCTGGGAACACTTGCTTGGGAACAGCATTAAGCCATACTGCCTTATGAATTAATTTGTAATGTACTGAACAGAAATATGTCTCCTTTCTGGGCATCCATGTGGAAATTTTTTCATCTGAAAACTCATTAAGGAAAAGTACCAAGAAATGAACTTATACTAGGAAAGTGACTTGTCTCTACTGTCAGCATTACTAATGCTCTCTTTTTGGCAGTACATGTCAGATAAGAAGTCTAATACAGAGTGGAAGACATTTTGTCTGTGGTTGGACATGTTGAAAATTCACCTGGATATGGATCAGTATAGTCATACGGTGAAGATTTTAAAAGCTAATGAAATAAGGAATTCTCTTTTGCTGGCTGGAAACAAAGTAGAAATAACAGTGGGGAAAGACTACAAGTACAATATGATAGTAATATAAAACTATGTTTGACTGAGGTAGCCATCACTACTGGCTTGCCTAGTAGCATGTGGAGAGTTCTTTCAAGTGGCATTTCCACTCAAATGCATTGGAAGGATAGGAGTGAGGTAATGTGACTTTTAAATTATACAAATTCAACTGATGTTTGTGAGAAAAGGAATAGGTAGGAGTTGTTCACAGAAGCAACAAAGGTGATTAGAAGGATATACATAGTGATTCTATTTACAGACCAGGGTGAACCAAGACTCTCAGCCATTTCTGCTAGTCCATGCCAAAAGTGTTGTCAGTGTTTTTGCACATAGAGTACTTTGTAGTGAAGATGGATGCAATAACTTCACTTTTACAGAGTACTTTTAAGGTTCCTGGAAATGAATGCTGAAAATTCATTCCTCATCAGAACACATGCCATCCTGTTCACAGAGCAAAATTTCTGCAGATTTTAGGTGCTGGTTTGAACAGGTAATATGAAAAGATAAGAGTAAAATGAATTTGCTAGATTGAAATCAGGAACCAAAGAAGGAGAAGAGCTCCAAAAGTCTCTGGAAGAAATTGAATCATTTATAAGGTTAGATGAGTTAATTAGAGGAGCAGAGAAATAAATAATGTATGTGAATTTGACTTCAAGGTTATACATATTGACATTAACACAAGATAGAGGATTCTCTAATAAAGCAGGCCAGGTGCTTGTAAGTATGCCTAGACAGCTAGGGAAGGCCATGTCTTGAGCTTTAACCCTGTATTATAAGAGGGCCAGAGACCATCTCCAGGATCTAAGGGTATGAGCAGGCTAAAAGGATTCTGCATGTTCTTAGTGAAGCATTTTTCTGGTGTAGGGAAAGCCATTCATATAAGCATACAGCTGCATAAGCACACTATGTGATGAGTGAGCACCTGGCTCACACACTGGGTGCAAAGTGTTGTAATGAATGGGATGACGTAAGATTGGTGACCTGTCACTAGTGGGGTTCCACAGGGCTCCATCTTAGGCCCTGTTCTCTTCAACATCTTCATGAAGGACTTGGATACAGGACTGGACGGGCTATTAAGTTCACAGATGATACAAAACTGGGAGGACCTCTTCCTTTAAGGCAGGAAGGCCCTGCAGAGTGATACCAAGAAATTAGATGGCTGAGCAGTCACCAACCCAATATAAAGTTCAGTGAGGGAAAATGCTGGATTCTGCACCTGGGATTTGGCAGCCCTGGATGTACAGGCAGACTGGGGAATGAGGTGCTGGAGAGCAGTGCCACAGAGAGGCACCTGGGGGTCCTGGGCACTGGTGAGTCTGAAGTCCCCTGATAGCCAGGAGAGTCAGCCATGTCCTGGAGGCATCAGGCACAGCATTGTCAGCCAGGCAAGGGAGAGATTGCCCTGCTCTGCTCTGCTGTACTGGGGCAGCCTCGTGTTGAATATTCCATGCAGTTTTGGTCACTGCAATATATGAAAGATCTGAAACTATTGGAAAGTGTCCAAAGGGGGCAATGAAGATGATGAAGGGCCTTGAGGAGAAGCCATATGAAGCGTGGCTGAGGGCAGTTGGTTAAACCTGGAGGAGACTGAGGGGAGACATTATTACAGTTAGAACTTCTTTGTGAGGGGAAGGGGAGGGGCAGCGCTGATCTCTTCTCTGTGGTGACCAGTGACAGGACCCGAGGGAATGGCCTGAAGTTGTATCAGGGGAGGTTTAGGTTCGATATTAGAAAAAGGCTCTTCACTCAGAGGGTGGTTGGGCACTGGAATAGGCTCTCCAGGGTAGTGGTTGCAGCACAAACCTGACAGGTTTCAAGATTTGGACAATGCTCTTGGGCAGGAGTTGGACTCAATGATCCTTGCAGGTACCTTTCAACTAAGCATTTTATGTGAACCGGTGAAGTATGGCTTCCTTATTGCATGGTAGCATGTCTCCAACTCAGAGACAGCTACAGCAACTGCTGATGCTCAGTGTATTAGAGATTTTGACAGACTGTCATGTTACAATGTTCCATCAGTTATCTCATGGTTATATGAGCAATTTAATATTTAGCCAAAATATGGTTAACATAGCATAATAGCCACAGAATAAGGAACACTGAAAACATGCCAGTGAGGAAACTCCAGGAATATTCTACTTACTGTTAATTTTGAAATACAATAATATATTTTAAATTCAATAATACAATAATGTTGTGTTTCAATGCCCTAAATCTTTGTGCCCTTGAACAGCTTAATGACATCCATATTAAGTAAAATTGTGTTACTGTTTAACTTCCAGATGCTTTGGTTATGAACACCAGTTGTCATAGCTGTGTCAGTGTTAGCCCTTACATGTGAGATCAGATGAGATTATTAATTTTGAGAATTACTGGAATAAAAAGAATCACTATGCAACTAAAACCAACTTTTATCTGTTTGCAATGAGCCTCTTGGCTAAATGTTAAACAGGACCAAACCAAAAAACTTCATTGGCAAGTTTGTTTGTATATTTAAGACTTACAAAATATGGGCAGCTTTGGTAGCAGTACTGAGAAGTTCCTTTATGGCTGAGAAGGGATTTTGAGGATTGAGAGGACGTCTTGAGAGTAGAATTGTGTAGCTATCCTGTTTTATTACCAGACAATATGCTGATAAGAAAGAAGTAGAAACAAATGGAGTTTGATCAAAGTTGTCAGATTTTTTTTTTATCATTATTTTACATAGAAGTTAAAATGTAAAGAATAAGGTGTTTGGCTCCAGGGAAAAAGAAAGCACCAAAGTCAGTTTCTATCTTGCTTTAACCAACAGGTGAGAGAGAAAACAAAATAGACACAATTTTAAAAAAGAAGTCTTTATTTTTTTGGCTCATATGTAATATTGTTTGTGTTGTTTATGATAATAACAATTTCCTGCATGCATTTCACCAACACATTACAAGTCAAAAGCATTTGTAAAAGAAAGATTCTACATTTAATGTTAGCTTGTGTATGAAACACAAAATGTCTTGATGTCCTCGATTATACAAATGTTCCATTTTTTTCTTGGGAAATATTTTATTTTTACAAGCCTAGTGCACTGTGATTCAAAAAAGAATAAGAGTAGACTATGTAAACAGACACTGCAAGATAGCAAGGATTTAATCAACTATGAGACTATCTTGGAACTTCTGATGCAAATAGTGCTAGAAATTTGCACATTCCCCTAATGCTTTCCTTGCTATGTCCTGTAACTATTTGGAAAAAAGCTGGGTTCCAGATTTACACAATTTACTTCACACTGGAATATATGCAAATATATTATTAAAACAAGATAGTCTACAAATACTCACTTTTTTTTTCTCATAGTGTGATGATGCCAGTATGGAATTACTGTGGTTAGAAAATAAGCCAAGTGAATGAGGAAAGAAATATAAGAAACAGTGATCTAAACTTGAAGACACTTTTCTTATATACGGAACTGTTGCCAAATGGTATTTCTTTACATTATGTATATATGCTAACCACTTTGTCAACAAGTTTAACAGTTTGCAATATGGCCTGTACAGTCTGATTCTACGCCATATAGCAGCAATTTCAAATTTAAAATGCAAAACTAAAAAAGCTCATAAATAGCTGCAAACTATTGCTTAATGATTTGAAAGAATGAGGTCTGGTTGGACAACTTGATTCACTTCATCACTGACACATGGCATCCTATAGTGGAGACTGTGGACAGTGGAAGGAGCAAGGTACAGCAGCAAAAGCATTGACATGCATCAGTGATACTCTCCTATCTATGACACAGAATACAATATGTCCTGTTGAGCTCTTGAAAATTAACCATACTGTGGTACATATTTGATGCAATTCAATGTGGCAAAGACATTTAATTCTATGCTCAAATATGCACAACGGTATACTGTTAATATTTACATGGAAAAGAGTATTTTATGGATTCTCTGGATGTTGGAGATAATGAGAGAAGACAGTAACCAAAGAATAGCCCGGGAAAAAAAAAGAGCTGTTAAAAACAAGACAAAACAAAAGAACTCCCAGATATATTTTGGTGAAGCTATTTTTCCAGTGCAGAAACTGCACAATATTTTTTGATCTGTAAATATTTTAACATAAACAAGAACTTGTTCATGTTTAATCATTCACATAAAAATAAGTCATTGCAGATTCCTGTAAATTAGAGGAGACTCTCCAGGCACATTAATCTGGATGCACATAATCTGGATGCAGCCATACAAGTAGTGAGAACACTTCAAATTTAAGAGCAATCCTGAAACATGGAAGTTCTTAAAATCTTCAGCTTTGTGCAACATCGTACTTTTATTTATGCATGATTGACAAGTGCAGCATGTCTATGCAAATCACTCCTATCTGTACATTATAGAGAATCTGAGAGTAGAACTCCTGGTCCTCATACCTCTTTCCCCAACATAAAACCTATTACAAAAATAGTCACATATAATAGTAAACAACCTGTGAATTAAAAAATGATAAATACACTAATACGGTTTTTGTAAAAATAGGACAAATGTGGCAGCTGCATTACAAACAGTGAAGAGAATTACTGTTCTACATGTTGTGGAAATAAAGTATCTTTTCACACTCATTTCATGCTCCATCTTCTCCATGGAGCCACCTTTTCCCTTATTCTTAGCAGTGTCAGCTGTAGTGACAACAGTAACCTCTTGTCAAGTTTTTTACCCTGATTAACAGAGTCACAGTCTGATGATGGAGGTTCACTGTTTTGTTATAGGCACTGACCTTAAGTATATATATAATGTATATATATGCACACACGCGCGCACACACACACATATATATATGTGTAAAAACTGTCAGTTTGGCATAAATCTCCTGCAGGAGTCCAGTTGATGATTCATTCTCAAAGACTGTAAACAAGTTGCCCCCATTAACAAAATTCATAGATCATTATTTTTTATTTTCCCTGATGTCTTTACCTTTGTAGTTCTTTTCAGCTTTATCTTTTTCATATTTTTCTTTGTCTGGCTTTGTTACACTGTCATAAGAGGGTGGGGAAGTTGTAGAAGAACTCTCATCTGTTTTTTCTGGAGTTGAGTTCCCTTTTAGTTTATCAATAATTATCTCTTTTATAATGTGTCCATCTCCTTCTTTGTTTTTATTTCTATTGTATATACTAGACACCTGTTTAACTTTTAGTCTTAATAAGTGGCGTCTGTAAGCACGCTGAATGATGACAGCAGACACCTCCTCCTGCTTTCGTTTCAGTGTGGTTGTAATTGGCTCATAGGAGACTTTAGAAGGATTGGCTGCCATAAACCGATCTTCCATCTGTATTCTGAGGGCATCCATCTCCCCACTTTCCCCCAACACACGCTTTGTGAAAGCAAACAAGATGTCAAGGCAGTGAATTCGGTCACCGCTCACCATGGGCAGATCCATTGCAATAAGCTGGACTTTGTTAGGTTTGGGTAGATGAAGAGGAGGCTCAAGTGCTGCTGCAAAATCAGACAACTTCTCAAATTCTATGAATTGTGTTGCATCAGGATCAAACTTCTCCCAGACTTCATAGAACATCTCAAAGTCATCCTCACTCAAGGGTTCAGCGCTTTCTTCAGTAGCAACACTGAAGTTCTCCAAAATCACAGCAATGTACATGTTCACCACGACCAGGAAGGAAATGATAATGTAGCTGACAAAGAAGAAAATCCCAACAGAAGGGTTGCCACAGTCACCTTTCACAGAACTCCCCGGGTGATCTTTATGGGGGTCACAGTCTGGCTCCCCACTGTTGAGGATTGGGGCGAGCAAACCGTCCCAGCCAGCGGACGTGGTGATCTGAAACAGGCAGATCATGCTGTTGCCAAACGTTTCAAAGTTGAACATGTCATCAATCCCAACTTCTCTCTTGACATAGGCAAAGTTGGACATGCCAAATATCGCGTAGATGAACATGACCAGGAAGAGCAGCAGCCCAATGTTGAACAAAGCAGGAAGAGACATCATCAAAGCAAAGAGCAGAGTGCGGATTCCCTTAGCGCCTTTAATGAGGCGCAGGATTCGACCGATTCTGGCAAGCCGGATGACTCTGAACAGTGTGGGAGATACAAAGTACTTCTCAATCATCTCAGCTAAGAACATACCTAGAAAAAAAAAAGTTAATAATTAAGATAAAAATTAATTAATTACCTATAGAAAGATTTATTTATTGCTATCTCCAAAATAATCAGTATAGGGATTCTATGTTATAGCCAAAAATTATACAAGTTATTATAGTCTACTGAAAACTGTTAATAAGG
The DNA here is from genome assembly GCA_013399455.1 of Anthoscopus minutus. Classification (NCBI taxonomy): domain Eukaryota; kingdom Metazoa; phylum Chordata; class Aves; order Passeriformes; family Paridae; genus Anthoscopus; species Anthoscopus minutus. Next base: position 7,215 of record VWYI01032645.1, on the reverse strand, counting down.
TGAAAGCATCTTTCCTTATGTTGAAATGCTATCCTAGAGAAGATAAATAAGTAAAATAAAGACTGCTTGTGGCAAGTAGGTAACTCCTATCTAAGCTTTCAGTAGTTCTTAAAATGGTTGGGAAAGGGATGTTTATGTCTTAGGTATAGTTAATTATTGAAGCTGAGCCTATAACCACTGTCTTTTATGAAGGATGATATTGGCTTAATTTCTGCAAGTCAGAGATTTCTTTATCAGATCTGTGTTTTATCAGCACTTTCTCAGATCTGTCACTCATTTGCACCTTGGACAGTCACTAGCTTTTAACTGACAAATCTTAGTTAGCAAAAGGAAAAAATCTCACCCATTTCACATAATTTTCAGTTTTAGTACTGAAAGTAAATCCCTGGTTAGTTTGCATATACCACTAAACATTCCTCTTTATATTTGTACACATAAATCTAATGCGCCAAACAGTTCAATTATGTCTTTTGATGTGGAAAGTGACAATGAATCTAATGGGAGAGATAAAAATCTTATATGCAACATTGCATATAATATATGCTAGATAGTATGAAAATCTGAATCAACATGTAAGTCATCTAGGAAAAAGGGAATTCTACAATCAGTATCAACATACTTGAAACAAATGTTTCCTCTTTCTTCCACTAGTTCTTTCTTAATACGGAATTGCTCTTACCTACTATGGAGAGAATCACAACCACAAAATCAAAAATATTCCAGCCTATAGTAAAGTAGTAATGACGAAGTGAAATCAATTTCAGGACAAATTCTCCAGTGAAAAGGACAATGAACACCAGATTAATCCGGGATAAAATTGTTTCCATTTCTTTACTCTGATCATCTGTTTCTACCATCATTGTGACCATGTTAAGGCAGATGAGTATCATGATGCTGATGTCAAATACTTGTTTGGTTACAAAATCAAAGATCATGCCTTGGAACTTGTTCTGCAAACACAAAGATGAAATACAGTTTATACAGTGAAAATAATTGTCTTTTTAAATGCCAAATAAGAAAAGAACTCCCCTCAAGGTTAAGGAGTGCAGAGAAAGACTCATTCACAATACAGGCATTAATATAAGCCCAACACATGTTGGATTTATATCTCATCCTGTTAAAGTGAATCAAGAAGTTCACCACTGTTGGCTGAAGAGACAAGGGAAATAGTGCAATAATAAGAGCAATAACAATGACAATTAATATTATTGGGGTAAAATAGGTTTTGTAAATTTATAGCCAGCAAGAGTACCAGCTGAATAGAAACTACTTTTCTTATCTTTACTCTCAGATGGTTTTAGAATGCTAACCCTCTTTCTTCCTTAAACTAATTGTGGTTGGTGAGATCATTGGGTTGCTGAAGATAGATGTCTCAAACACATCATGACTGTAATATGCTAGTTTTTCTCTAGTACTTAGCTCAATGTTTTTTGCCATATGTCTCTCCTTAGAAAGTCTATTTTTAACCACTTGGTGCATAAGGTGCAACAAGTATTTTATTTTTTCAAACAGTGTAGGAGTTCAGTAAATAACAAGAGTAGTGTCTTAGAGACAAATTTATCCTAGTCTATGCTTTACTCCCTAGGACATTATTTTATTTTGTAAAATTTTCTGCATCTGTCCTTCCCATTAGGTTACCAGTGCCCCTTTCTGTATTCAGCAGCAAGGGCCAGTGCATCCCCACTTCCTACAATTCTCCGTGAGGAGAAAAAACAGAAAATGAAGTTTATCCCTGGTAACAAGAACCAATAAAAGATCCAATCAATTGTGGCTTTCCAGGACTTAGGCTGTGAATTTTGAAATTTATCATATTGACATTATTAAATAATTTTGTTCATACTTCAGTGTGTGTGTTTTCAAACAGAATATGAGTGATCTAATCTGATGGATTCAAAAAGGGACAATTTCTACCTTTACCAGAATATAAGCGGAAAAAATATTTTCTTTCCAGGCCTGTAATCTTATCTTCTGGACAATATCATATTCTCAAATGAGTATTTAATATTAGGGGTGTAAAAATCGAATCACTCATACCACTGGCCTTGGTATAGGTTTCTGTGGCTTTTTGGATCCCAGTTTTTTCATTGCATTGTAATATTTCTTCTGTTCTTCTGTCATAAATATATCCTGACCTCCAAAGTAAAGAAATAATATAAAAATTAATTAGTATTATGTCCACGCATAAAACATTTAACTACAGTATATCTCTCTGTAATATAATATTAAAATTATATTTAACTTATATAAAAAGGGAAGGATTTTTTTCAGGTGTTTATAGTGTGGATATTCATATACATTCCTAACACTTAGGAAAAACCCATTACTGGTGCCTTTTCAGCTTGGCAGTTGAGTTTTTCCAAAGTCTTCATACTCCTGCTGAAATGGCTAAAAGCATTCTTACTATACTGATGCTGTTCAATAACTTGCTGGTTAGGGTATGTTTAGTGAATAGGAGTCTGGCTAGTGCCTTACATACCCTATCTTCTGTATAGATTTTTAGGATTACAGCTAGACAGGTCTAAAAGAGGCATAATTTTGAGCACAAGTTGTGTTAGAAGAGCGTATTAGTAGCTAATCTGTGGGTTTTAACAGCAAAAAAACCAAAACACCTTTGATGCAAAATTAAGAAAATTCATATAATGCCACAGCAAATTAAAACACCACTGGAACTTTGGTGAACTCAAATCAGTCTTTGTTTGCAGGTGCAAATGCTGCCAGTCAGAGGTACAACTGACTGACTGACTTCCAGTATAAGTAAATTGTGCTTATTGATGACTCTGCACTAATGTCAATGTCACCGTCTGCTAAACTGGCTACCACAGCCTGAAGCATTAGAAAATTGACTGAAATCACAGACATGTTTATGATTCTTTTAGCATGAACAAGGAAAAATTTCTGTAGCTCACAGTTTTCTTTTACAGGAAATTCTGTCTGGTATTGCTGTTTTTTAATTGGTGATTGGAAAAAACCAAATAATTTGAAACTGCTTTTTCACAGCAGTCAAAAATTTAGAATGATCCTGGAATTGAAAACTAAAATCTGTAAGGCTTAAAAATATTTTAAATGTGATTATTTGTATTTTTATATTTTAAAGGTCCTTAAAACTGAACTCTATGCATTATCCATGCAATTATTTTAAACATACTTGTATGTCAAACATATACTGAAAGAAACCAGCATTCCCTATGTATCTCTGCTTTACAACTGATTAGATATTATAGATTGTATTTGTGTCAAATAAATAAATCTCACTTCTCATAAAAATGTTAGGAAAAACCCCCTTATGTACGCAGTTTTACTTTTATCAATAAGCCTATTCACATGAGGTATATTTGACTTACTCTTAATTTACTGTTTAATCAGTTTGCAGATCCATTATTCATTGTATGAACACAATGCCATATTGTGACACTTCATTAAGTGTCAAGAGGTTGTAAGAATAATTTATCTTAATTCTTTAGAGTCAATTGAAAAAGAAATTATTTCATGTCAGATATCGCATCTAATCAAACCAATAATTCACATTCACTTTTCATGTCTTCATTTTAACTGTTTATTTGCAAATTATTGTGAACTAACTTCTCACTTGTCAAAACGCTAGAAATGTAAATTTCAGAATCACATCCAGATTCTAGCACAGATTGCTATTAAAAAATATACACTTTATTTAGTGTCTTGAAATGACTTTTTATTAGCCTTACAGAAATAACTTAATTCATTATAGCTAGTAATTCATATCAATATGAAAATATTTTAAATACTTATCTTCTTTTTTTGTTGGTTGAAATTGTCTATAATAACACCAATGAAAAGGTTCAAGGTAAAAAATGATCCAAATATGATAAAGATGACAAAATAGAGATACATATACAAGTTGTCCTCATACTTAGGTTGATATTTTACCTACAAAAAATATTAAAAAATTATTATCCATAAGAATACTAGGTGTAAAAACAATACATATAATTTAGAATTAGGTATATGCCATCTCAGATAGAAAACCTATGAACAGCACTAATTTATTAAAATGATATTCAACTCATCCATTCCAATCAATATTTGGGGAAATGGAAGCTTGATAGAATTTTTGCCCATATGGAATTTTTAAGTAAATGTGCCTACAGATATGTTTGTGTACGTACATATATTAAAAGTTCCTCATACAGAAGAAAGAAATAATGTGGGATGCAGAGCAGTCATTAATACTTAAAATTTGAATAGAAGAAATCTAAGTATTTTATATTGTGTTCAGTATATTATCATGCAGTAGAATCAATAAATTTTACTATTGCCTAAACCTCCCTGGAAGTCTTTTGGTGTTGCATGAGCGTTCTTACATTCAGCTAGGAACAGATGCTTTCAGTAAATTTCTAGTGAATATATATTTTGTGAAATCCATTAAATTGAGGAAGTTTTGAAGGAAGATTTTATTATTGTCCCGATTTTTCTGGATGCCACATCCCAGCACCTGCACTTCTATAGCACAACAAGCTTGATTGTAGGAACGCTAAAGATAATGAAACAGGATAATTTACTCTGGAAAACAATATCATTAACATGACTATTTGTATAAGTTAAACAGAGTATTAGTTTTGTAGCCAAAATAAAATTCTAATCCCCAGAAAGCTTAACAGGTAATCTTCAATTTGTAAAATCTAATTGCACTTAAATATCTAGATAACATAGGTGCTCAACCTAAGGAAACAATGAAATGCACAGTTACAAATTGTAGAACCTGATTAATGTATTCCATATTTAATAACTGCATCATGTAATCTTAAATGACTTCATACTTATGATTAACAAAATAATTAGTCAAAATCTTTTCTTTGTTCTATTACATTAACATTATTCTTCAAAAAGAAAAAAGTCCAGTTAATTTAGCTTTTTGTGGCTAAACAGAAGGAAGTGGGATTCTTTCCAGTAAAAATTCTAAGATTCAAAAAATATGTATTGATGCTGATTATAATTCTTTGTTGTGTGTGTAGCTGTTTAAATTCTATACTCTTTATCAGAAAATAATCAACAGATGACCTTTGAAAGATTTTCACTTACATCTCGTGAATCAACAGCAGCATACATAATATCCATCCATCCTTTGAAAGTAGCCTAGAAATAAAACAAAGTTGTTTATCTTCCCCATAAAAATTCATAATACGTACAATAACTAGGTTATTTATTTGTCTGGACCTCCACTTTTAATGAAATCACTTCTAAATTTTTAAACCCCACTTGACAACAAAGGCATCATAAATATTTTTCATAGTAATACTATTTTTTTTGACAATTTTATTTTTAGTTATTCAAATAATATCAAAAACTGGGTCCTGAAGATCTCAATAAGTCAAGAGTATGTTTGGAGCTGCAGATATTTACTATGCAAATGACGAATGATAGATTTAGACAGACATTAATGCTGGAAATATTTAGGTAGGATCTACTAGAATCACTCATGGCCAAAGCCATTTTGTTAAGTTTACAACATGAATTGATGGCATCGGTGATATAACTTCTGGACAGAAGCCAACAAGCATCTGAATGGTTTTTTCTGTGTCTAGCTTGGTATTTTTAGAAATGTTTTAATCCCACATAGCTAAATTGAATAGACTGTTCAAAGTGAAAATATACGTTGGTTCCTGAGAGATTTGTTTTACAGAAGACCAAAAAGTGAACTGTGAAAGAGATGTAATTGACATCTATAAAAATTTGGCTGAGATCCTATAGAGAGTTTCTTCAAGTAAGGAGTAAAAGAGATCTGCTGTCATTGCTCTAAGAAGTGGATTTGAATGGATGGAGGATGTCCATTTTCTAAGGAACAGCCAAGTCGACATGCTAGTTGAAATTGTGAGTGTGCAACCACTAGCTAGTGTTTCCTAGCTTATTCACAATAAAGAAAAAAGAGCTAAAAAGCCTGTGAAATGAACAAAGAGCATCACTCCCGAGGCGCAGAGAGAAACCATCCCAAGGAGTGTATTTCCATCTGTGCTTGCTAGAAGTTGTTTTGGTACTTTGGTACAGCTGCCAGTTTTCACAACCAGAAAACTTGCAATCTGGAAGTGTTCATATCCTTCTGAATCTTGTAGGGCAATATAAATTACTAATAAGGTGTGCTTCAAAAGCCAGGCTTCACACATCTTTCTGGCCCAGTTGGAAATTGCCAGCCATTTGGTGCACTTTGCATAGCAGTATTAGGAAATTATCAGTTAGATAAGAGCAATAACTACAGAAGAGTGGAGGGAAAAATGTTAATGGAGGCAATCAAATGAAGATGTGACACAATACATGCTCAAAGATCCTTTAATCTCTGTGGGGAAAGAATAAATATTCAGAAGTAATATTTGAAAAGTATGAAAAATTAGAACAAAAAAAATCCCACCCAACAAAAAACCCACAAAATCCAACAACCAAAAACAAAAGAGAGAAAAACAAAAGGTTCACAGTAGTGAAGTAGTTATTGAAGATCTAGACTGTCTGGATATGTGACACAGATGACATTCATACACAGCTTCAAGAGAAGCAGTTTTCCTTACACATTTACAAAGGCAGTGGTAGCAATGAGATCTGAAGCCAGAGAATCAGAGTCATCATTCAGTATTACTACTCAGCACATAAGAGTCACATTGCCTTTACAGGCAAAACAACTTAACCTAGGTAGCTAATTTTGGAATTCACTGCAAGCTTTCTCTATCTCAGCTAGTTGTACTGACCTTCTCTAAGATAGAAGGGACAAGCATATAATTCTTAGATAACTTTAATGTCAGAGCTGTAAAAATGTTTTCATTCAGTGAAGCTGTATGTTGAGTTATAGGCAAGTGATTTTAGAGAGTTCAGCCATCTAAATGTAATTACACGCTTTCTTGCTTGTGTTTTGGATCAGATCCCTGTTATCAGAAGCTTCATTATAAGCAAAGAACTTGTAAAGAGCTAAGGCCTTTATTTCTTTGACACACCTAAAATATGCTCAGTACCTAGAATAAAGGCAGTTCTGAAAACAGTGCACAAGATAAG
>VWYI01032644.1:66552-104679 GCA_013399455.1 Anthoscopus minutus | reverse complement strand
CTCAATTTGTGCAATGATTTAAAGATTTAAAGATAACAAACAGTACATACAAGCAGCTCTCCTGAACCCTGATGTTGCACACAGAATTGCACCACCAGCAAAACATTTATGCTTGTGTTTCAGGGAGGCAAGTACTGTATACACACACACTGAAAAAAACCAGCACGTCTCTGGAAAGCACTCTTGCTAAGGCAAAACCTTCTCTCTCTGAGATCAGTCCTTGATTCTCCTTTCCCCCCAGTAGAGAAGTCAGCCAACTGTTTGGTGTGAAAACAAATTCTCCCAGTGTGGCCACAAGCTGAGCTAACACAAGAAACATTTCCTCTTGCCCAGCTTCTGCAGATGATGGGACTTGGTCCCAGGGCATTGTATTTTGTTTCAGTCTAGAGCTGCAGATCAGCCTGAGGCTGGGAATACCACCCTTGCCCTGTTATGAAGGAAACAGTGTTGAAAGGAAAGCATTTGCCTCCAAGAGGGAGGATTGTTTTTGAGGACTAAGCATTTAGCTGTTTAGGGTACAAATCAAGCAAAGGAATTTAGCCAGAAGTCAACTAGAGGAATAACACACAATATCTCTCTGTATAATGTAATGGTTTTCTTAAGTTAGAAGAGAAGTAGCAATTTGGTGGTATTTTAAAAAGAGGCAGTTCATATTTTAAGAGTAATTCAGATCTGATGAAGTGTATATGCATTTATTTACCTTTGTCTTAGTACATAACTCAAATCTATCTGGGCAGCTATCCTCCTGAGCAGCAGTTCTGTTGTGGAACAAACTGTGGTGCACACACACAAATTCACACTGACTTTATGAAACAGTCACCAAATTTTGGCCAGATATGTTCAAAGAGATCCAATTAAATGTTATTGTTTCAAAACCAAAGCTAGGACCCCATTTTTCAGTGTCCAGATAAAATTACCTAAAAAGAACATATGGTACTTCCACAGCATTGCTAAGCAAAGATACACTGATCCTTAGGGCCACACAGTTATGAACAGACAAATCCTATGCCTCACTGCACAATCACTCACACAGAGCTAGAGCATCATACTGATTATTTTTGCACATGACCCTGTTACTGGGGAGAAAAAAAAAAGAAAACAACAAACAAACAAACAACTCATGCCAAAATATCCAATTCTCCTTTCCCTGGCCTTTTCACTTCAGAAGCAAAACATTCAAGTTTGAAAATTTACATTAACCTTGTGAGTCTTTCTGGGAACTTCAAGGCACCATGGCTATGATACAAAAAGTGCCCAGATGATATAAATCCAGAACTTGGATGTTATTAGGCACCTAATGGGATACTCAAGAACTTCTGTGTTACGCCTACACTACAGTCACCACTGTAACCACAGCTTGCTGCAGAGGTACTTCAACATAAAATTCAGCTGAGTAACAGAATTTCAGCATTTGGACTTTGCTGAGCTCTGACCTAAACTCTGCTGGTTCCTGGATAGGCAGCTTACAGTTCAAGAACAGCTGCCATCTACTTCAAATACAGCAGCTATTACTGTCTAAGAATAACATAAATGGGTCTCAACCCAGTTTCTGTGAAGCTTTGAAGTCCAGATTTAAGATCCAACTGGGAAAAAAATTGGCTCTGAGAAGAAGGATTATTTGTGAGGACAAAACATTTAGCTGCTAAGAGTACAAAATGTACAGTAATGTACACAGATCGATGTGCTGAACTAGGAGAACAACATCCAACATCAGGAAGCAACATGGGCTACCTATTTGTACAGCAAAGCTTTAGAACATCTACTACTAGAATGTAGGAAGCCTACATTCAAACCTTTTGAGAGTCAGGCACCAAACTGCACAGTCCTTCCCATGTGTTAATTTAGTTGAACAAGCAGAAAAAATAATTAAGGATGGAGAAAAAGTAATGGAGCTTGTGCTTTCAATAAATCCAGCCACTTAATTTTTTTCTTCCCACTCTCCTTCAAACAGCTAAGATTTCCTCTGCTAGTATCCTGGGACATGTGGTGGGAAAAATGGGACAAATCAATTCACACCTCTAAAATTATGCTACTGTACCCAACACTCACATACAGAGACCTGACCAGATCAAGAGGCCCTGTTAATGCTGGGATTTTCAGACAGAAATCTTCATCGCTCATTGTCCTGGTACCAGGCAGGAGCCTGGAGCTTTCAAAAGTTTATTATTCCTGCTCCACAGTACAGAGTGTTTCACTGATGTATTTAAGCAACCTCCAGTTAAAAAACAGAACAAAACAACCAGATACCTGCTTATCACTGGCAGGAGTGTAATGTCAAACAAACACCAGCCAGCTCTGGGGGGAGGTCCAAGCCTGCAAAAGTCAAGGGAAAGGAAAGAGGGAACCACTCAACCAGTGCAGCACAGGCAACATAACTCCCAGGAGGGGAGGCAGGCCAAACAGAGCTCACTAAACACATATTTTAGCAGCTAGCTCTACTGAACCAAAGTGAATGGCCCCTAGCACAGCTTTGTAAGCTGTTCTTTCCCAAGTACGAAGTTTTTGCTAGCTGCCCAAGGCATCAAGATTAGATGAGGGGTAGATATCCAGATGCCTTCAAGAAGTCTCAGCAAGTGATTCTGGCTTAGGGATGCTGACATCTCTTTTCTCCGTTCTCAGCTTCAAAGTATTTTGCTGCACACAAACTTTCCCTCTTTCTCGTCGCTGAAACTTTCATTCCCCTCTCTCATATCAGCATCCATGAAGGCAAATCAGTTTTTCACTTACCTTTTACCCTCAGATCACTTGCCTTGTAGTCATACCAGTCCACCCAAAACACAGGGATAGCATCCATTAAGATGCATCTAGCTATTTCCACCTATCTTGTCTTACACAGCACTCCTGTGTTTTACTGCTGGTTCAGAGATCTTCAACAAGCTCAAAATTTGTATTTATCAACACGGTCCTTAAGGACAAAGATCTTCCTAGCTACTCACCACTCACACTCACACAAACTCAGACCAAACAGACCCTACAGCCCATTGCAAACTTAAGAACACTAAACCTACTCCCACCAGCCCCCCAAGGCTCACAGCCCTTCCCTGGGCTCCTGCTGGGCCTGTGCTAATTCACAGCAGCTGTAGCTTGGAACCAGCTTGCTCCCAGCTGATGCTGCTTCAAGTCGGCTCATACTGAGATAACAGAACTTAGTAAATGACATTAGTTTTTCTGACAAATATATTACTTCTTCTGAGGAAAAACACACAATGTAAACCTTAAAAGTGCTTTTCCCTGATTTGCTAGGGGAAAAAGACTAAAAATCCTACAGTATGGGGACTCTTAAAGTGAACCAAAGCAAGAACCAGTTCCTGCCCTAGGACAACATGGTGTCCTCCTTTACTGGGAACACCATGTGGAAGGAACTACTGTCTTTCCTTACAAAGCACTAAGATAAAGATCCCAAAGTCTCTCCTTTTGCAAAAATAAAGGGTTGTCTTCTTAAACATCTACTCAGAGGTAAGGATATCTCAAAATCCAACCCAAATGAAGAAAACAGTTAAATCTACACCAAGGCAAGTATTTGTTTCTCACTGAAGGTGGCAGGATCTGGGTGTGCAAGTTTCTCTGAACTTAACTGACAGGATGACTGAGCCCAGAAACACAAACCCTTGAAAGCCTGGTGGTAGAGTTTGGATCTATGTTTGTAAAGCAACACATACTTGCACTGCCCTGAGCACTGCCTGGCCACAAGGCTGTTATGCAGCTGCCAACACAATGCTCTAAATAACTGAAGAGGGGTTTTGAGACTTGCTTGGATCAAAATTGGGCCACAGTTAAAGGACATCATCAGAAGTTTTGCTTAGCAAGGATCTGGATGACTAGGATTTAATAATGGTTGATTAGAAAAGCTTTGCTGCATTTAAACTGTTTGAATAGTGCTACTAAAGTTCCAGGGAGAGCAATTGAAGTTTGTGTGAACCACTATTAAAGGAAAATTATTTTCATGAGTTGAGGATTGACGAGTCAGCTTTCACATACAGTATATGAAGCTTTACATTTGCCATGGTGGATAATGACTGATAGAAGAAATTCTCTGTGTATTGAAAAGTTATTTTTCCCATCTGTTTTAAAAATTATTTTATTTATCCAAGGTTACTTGTGGGAAAAATTAATGGTTAGTCAAATATATATTACTTAGCTGCAAAAATAATAAAGAACTTTTTAAAAAGAGAGAAATGAGAGTACCAAATTGACTTGAATTTATTTGACTTGAATTTTTGTCTCATATAGGAAGGCAAATGAATATTTATATACTGTAAAGTCAAGTGTCTACCTACCAAAATAATGTTATCAAAAAGCCATCAGGAGAAAAGGTCTTATTATTTGAATAGACTTTTTCCTTCTGTGGTTCTTTCTTCTTGAAGTGTAAATAAACACTTGGGCTGCAGCCATATTTCATCTGTCGGAAGTCTGGGGAGGTGGTAGGCCCCTGTGTTAAAAGAGAAAAAGTTTTGCTCTTGGTAAGAAGCAAGAGTAGGGCCCTGAGGAATCGAGGGAGAGGCTTCACAGTCCAAAATAATCACCCATTCAAACTGATTAAGATGAGACACTGTGGGAAGCCATTTCCAATGCTCTCCAGATGCAGCCAGAGGAAAGCAAGTAGTTGTAAGTACACTGCCAAAAGGCACAGAGACCTCCACCCTTGCACGATATACACCACAGAACACAAGATAACAGTATCCAATGGAACACTGCCTGAAGTCCTAAAGCTGAGACATCTCAAACTCTTCACTGGAAATCAATTAACCACTGGTACAAAATGTTTGCCTACACATGCTTTAGGCAGCCACGTGGTTCTAAAAAGTCTCCATCTGTGGGGTGTAGATCTCACTCTCCCTCTCTTTGCATTGCAGGAACAATTAGAAGCACTCCAAAACAATTAGAAGCTTTCTTCTAGCCCTTCTGGGAAGTTTTTGCACACCCAGCTTCAGAGGAGCAGTGAGCGCCAACAGAGAAGTAGAGAGGGAGAACAAGGAGGTCTGAAGGGCTGTAACTTCCCAGCCTGGCTGGGCTGCAGCTCCCAGGTACCCAGGACATCACCTAGGAGATGTTGCTGCCAAGCCACAGCTTTGGAAAAACAGCAACAACTGCCACATTTTCTTGTGATTCAAGACTGACCCAGGTGGTACCACTCATGCCAACCTAAACCTTGCTGTGACCCAGCTTAGATTTCAGGTGAATGAGGTCTTGGGAGCTTGGAGCTGTTTTGGCTTTTTGTGTAAGATGACCCTTGGGGATTGTAGAACAAACGGCATTCTTCTTATTGAAATTTCTTCTTAATTAAAAAATTTCCATAGGAGTTTTCCCTTCTACAGTCAGCTAGATATAAATGTTGTGAAACAAACCCTTCCAGACATCAAAGCAAGAGTGATTGCTTCTGGGTTTCAGAGAAAGCCTGAAACTGGATCCAGACCAGTACTTGCAGGCATACTTTTTCATTTTTAAGAGCCATTGCCCAATAGCTCTCACATTCTTCCCAGTGGCCAGTCCATTGTTTGTGAGCATCCTCAGTAAAGCTGCTGTTAATAAATTACACAACCCTCAGCCAACCAAGGCTAAGATAGTAACACCAGGGCCACATGAACATCTCAAGCTATAGCTGTATTACTTTGCACGTGAAGTGAAATGAAAAATAAAGCCCCGAGCATTCCAGTCATACCAAGTGTGCTCCCGATAGAACTTTTAAACAAATCTCCACTGTTTCAGGGACAGAGCAGAACTGGAGTCTGTCTGCTTCGATTTAAATCTGCCCCTGAATGATGTCCATGAGTTAACAGAGAGAATTACAAGGAAGGAACAAATAAACATTACAAAAAGAAAAAGAAAACCAGACTTTTTAAACACTCAGACGCCTGCATAGTTCCCAGGCTAAGCATCCACGTGTTAAAGGAAAAACCGCAATCTGCTCAACAGTGCAGAAGCTCTAGCAGCTCCAAGGCTGTGTAACCTATCAGGGAATCAGGTATGGATTTATGGGGGTGAGAGGAGGGAGAGAGGACAAGCGTAATCCCTGACTTGTTCCCATGACCTGTGCCTTGCAGGGCACATGGTCTGAGGCCATAGAACGGGGCTGTCTGTAGGCACACCACCCACCCCACGTGTGCTGGTGTACAAGTTGTCCTCTCTGGAGAGGTAAGAAACCACCCTGAAAAGTGCTTCTGTCTGTCAGCAGGAGCAGTGCACCTGGTGGTGTGGTCAAGTGTAAAGAGCTTTAGCTACTGTAGATGGAGAGGTCTGGTTGCTACTGGTATTTAGGAGCATTTCTGCCTCTGATTTCTACTGCAGCCAAGGGAAACACTTGTGTCTTTTGTATGTATGTACCTCAGCCAAAGCCATTTCACTTTTAGGAAAATGGCCCCATGAACCTCTGTTTGTGTCCACACTTATGCTGCTGCAGGACAAACAGAAAGCCCATGTAGACCCTCTTCCATCAGGAGCCCAAGTCTGCAGCCATCAATCACAGGCTGGTGTTAATGTAAAGTGCTGAAACCCAAGTAATGTAAAGTGCAAGTCCCCAACAAGTGACACTAGGTCACTTTAATGGTTTCTAACTTGTCCCACAAAAAGCCATCTAGGTTCCCATTTGGCCCAGATATTGTATTTATGTGGCTCAAATTTATGCCCACATTTAATGCAGGAATGTTAGAGATTGAGTGTAATTTGTGTTTATACTTCTAATAGCTATGTAGAAAATACTATACAAAGACAATAAAAGGATAAGCTTTCCCCTGTCTCTCTCCTCAAACTCCTCTTCAGCTTAACCCAATTTTACAAGTCACTTAGAGGCCTTTAAATAAAATGAAATTCTAACAATGTCGCTGCCATGAATAATTAATCGTACCAGTACAATCTCTCAAACAAAATCCATTCTCATTAGATTAGAGGTTTTCTCAAGGCACACGAGTTCATTATGGCATTTTTACATCCTTCTTGTCTCTTATGTTTCTTTGTCTCTCCTTATCTGTGTCTTTTCTTATTTGTGTCTGAGACACAGGACTCTATCCCCTTGGTAGCCTCCAAAGCAACATTCCAATGCCCAGGGAACAGAGCTCCTATACAATCAGGCACATGGTGGCCTGTTTGAGAGACCTGTCTGAAACTTATGTACAGCCCAGTGGGGTAGGGAGTTCACTGGACGCTCCTGTTTCCAGAATCCAAGGACTTTGTTTGAAAGGTTTACACCTCTCTTCTAAAAGCCCTTAAGCTTGAATATTTTAAGCAATATGGTTCAAGTTCAGTGTAAAATCTTTGTTAAAGCTATTCTCAGTGTTTTAAGGTACAGAAGTTAAAGAGCGTTGCAATTCTGATATTAATAACCAGGCATCCATCTTTTTCTACACAGTTTTCTATTCAGATTAAGGATAACAGGTGAATTAAGGATAGAGGATCACAAGCATTGCACATAAGAAGTTATTTGTGTATGAATATTTTGATAGGCAAAACTTGCAAGACACTGAGAGCTGCATTTATTCAAAGACCAAGGAAACTATTTTAAATTATAGTAAGTCATTCACAGCATCCTTAGTAATAATAACCTTTGCCACAAGGAATAAATCTTCTGATCAGACATGACCCAATTCAAATTGCTGCCATCCAGTGATGAAAGTAAAAGGAATGAGAATTCCCTGAAGTCTTCAAAGAATTTTTTTTTTAGAGGCATAAAAATAAAGTCCAAGTCACCAAGAGTCTTCAGGAACCTGATTTGATTTTTCACAGAGGCAAGTATTACTTTCAGTGCCAGGGACAGATTCCAAGTCTGATAACCACATCATCTCTTACATGTGCCCTGAGAGTTCAGTGGGATTTGGAATCATAAAATAGTTTGGGACCTCAAATATCATCTCATTCCAACCCTCTGTCATGGGCAGCAACACCTTCTACTAGACTGTATTGCTCAAAGCCCCATCCAGCTTGACCTTGAACATAGCCAGGGATGGAGCCTCCATCCACAATTTCTCCAGACAAGCTGCTCCAGTGCCCCAGAGTAAATAGTTTCTTTCTCATATCTAATCAAAACTGTTCTCAGATTAAAGCATTTTCCCTTGTCCCTTTGCTAGATGTCCCTGTAAAAAATCCTTCTCTAGCTCTCTTGCTGGCCACTTTTAGGTACTGGAAAGCTGCTCCAAGGCTCCCCAGAGCCTTCTCTTCTCCTGGCTGAACAACCACAGCTCTCTCAGCCTGTGATAACAGGAGAGGTGCTCCAGCCCTTTGATCATCTTTGTAGCCCTCATCTGGACCTGCTCTAGAAGATCCATGACATTCCTGTGCTGAGGATACCAGAGCCAGAGCACAGTACTCAGGTGGGGTCTCACAAGAGCAGAGTAGATGGGAAGTATCACACCTCTGGATCTGGTGATCTTGTCTGGCATTGCTGCATCAATATATTATTGTCCTGCTGCTTTGGATGCTTCCTCACAAACTGCAAACATGCTGGTAACAGAGTGCTGGATCAGAGAACTGAAAGGGAACTCCCCTGTAATAGGTTTCCTTGAGCATCACCCTTATACCTACCTGTGGTCTTCACTCCCATCATTCTTCTTTGGAAGATATCACTTCCATGGTTAGGAATTAAATTCCAACCCAAATTTACTCTTGGAAATTATAACCATTCCTCTTTAGGCCAGTTTTGTCCTTCATGCCAAAGAGCTGTTCTTCCTGACAATTTATCTCCTTTCATAGGCAACATTAATAATTTTTTGGTTTTCACCTTCTTAGATGATTGTAGTGGTTTAGACGGCCTTTTCCCAAACACAGAGGAAGCTCTCAGCAGGCTCTCCCAGAAAGATCACTCTATAGGTAACATCCCCCCTCTCCACTAAATGTCAACCCATGCCAAACTATCACATTGATTTAAATTCTCCTGGTTATCCAGGTGTCTCTTTCCTTCACACCACTCCACTGTGGGGATTATCTGTAGTGAAAATGAGAGAGTGGAACTATACACAGCAATGTACATTAACCCCTAGAACAGTGGAGTTAGTAATTCTACCCTTATGTCAATTCCTCATTTGAAGTACCTTATGCCATCAGGATTGTAGATTTCTTTTTTCTGATGACTTTGCACCTATGACTCCCTGTAAATCAGGGATCTTCTGATCGTGCACCATGTCCTACATCCTCTTCCTTTGCTGTTTCCAAGTGCTATGTTTTTGGTTTGTAAGAGGAATTCACCATCCTCTTCATATTGCTGGTGCCTCATCATATCTGTACCAAGTTTCACTGGCACTCCAGACCCTGGTCACAGACGTGCTCTGACTAGGAGGACTGAGGCCACAACATATAACCTACCACTGAAAAAGCCCACGGGGAAGGGATGTTACCCGACTGCCATCTCAGTGCCCATGGTAATCTGTCCTTAGAAACACTGCTCATTTTTCTGCTAGATCATTAACTGAACTATTCAGTATGAATTCTTCTCCTCAAGGCTATGTTTAAAACATGTCTCCAGCCCTGTAATCCCCCTGTCAGCAAAGCTTCCCATTATCTCTTCTTTATCTAGCTTTTGTATTCATCCCTATCTTAAGCATCTAAACTAATAAATTATCTCAAAGGACCATAAAATCTGGTCTGCCAGACACAACGTTTCATGTTCCCATTGTCTCTCCAGCATTTTCTTACAAAGATTTTGTCTTTACTCAAAGTCAAGGCAAGTTCTGTACTTCTGATGTCAGCAGCTCCAAGACATCTCTAACAATCCTTGATCTGATTAGTTCCCCTTCATCCATTCATTCCTCCTGGCAAAGTTTTCTTGACTGAAATAAAGCACCTTAGTTTTATTTAACAGCCTTTTCATTTAAAGGAGCTCCATGGGCACTCAGTCAATCCAAGCAGTTTGGTTTGATTTTGACAATCAGTTCTTTGCTTCTGGAGTCTGTAGTACCAATATCAGACTCCCATTACAACTAGTGAAGAAATCTGCAAATTACTGGGAACAAGACTATCTGGATCCCACTAGTCTTAGACACTGTTTTCCCATCTAGATTTTACAGATTAAATTTGATTATAGAAACCCACCTGTTTGTAAATGTAAGGCTGATCATCTGCAAGCAGGACTCAAAGCATTATTTATACCAGCAGATTTTCTTTCACCATTCTTCCCATAAACCTTTAATCCAAAGTATGTCCATCTGACTAGTGTTATGCCTTTTTCCTTCTTTGTCATACTGGGAAAAGAGAATTATCATCACCTTTAGTTTTATTAATCTATCCTGAATAGTGCACCTCTTTGAACACCAGATTTTATTTTATGATCTCTGTTCCCAAAGTGTGAACCCAGCTTCCTTGCAATCCCACTGAGGTCCTTCACCAGTAGTTCTTATGACTTTATTGCAATGTTAGTCACACGTTTGTGTTAATACCTTGCTGCCCTTGACATGACAGTTTTCTTTATAAAAACCCTGAAAGTTTGTATGTTTATAGATTATACTGCATATACATATGCCCTGGCAGAAAATTTAGGACCCATAATTCTTCTTCTACACATAAACCATCTTGCAGCAGATTCTGCTGGTGTATGTGAACAGGCTGTACCAAACTGAGCAGTAGCTCCTTGGATATGCATGTGACTGAAGGTGGGTGCTTGCATGTCCATGTGAATATACAGAGTCAGTCTGCTATCCCTACAAGGAAGATCACTATAGCTATTAAATTACAATGGGCAAAAACATTAGTGCAGCCATTAAAATCAAAATTAAATTGATTTTTGAGGTGATCATTATCCACGGATGCAATTCCAATTTTTCCTCTTAACGATGGAAAATTTTACACAGGCAGAAGGCGCAGTGCAATAAACTATAGAAAACTTAGAAAATCATCATCATTAGAACATCCTTGATGTTCTTTGACCTAATTTTATCTTCCTGCATCACAGGGCCTAGAGAATATGAAGTGGTATCATCTGCATTGTGGATACCAAGGCAACAGGCTCTCTCTCAGCTTAAGGACAAAGTAAAATCTCATAGCATCAACAAAGCTCTCTGAAACCTGTTTCAATGATGCTAATTGTGCTCTCAAATATCTGATTTGAAAGCTCACTTGTCTTTGTGATCTTACTATTGTTTGTACTGTTGAGACACTGAAGACCCTCAGTGATGGACAATTGCACCTCTTCAAGTGAGTTAGTTTGGCTGACAAAAAAATCTGCTATTATTTTCCTTCAATAAATGTTAAAATTCCACCTTCTCCTTGACCATAAGGCATTTCCAAATGTCACAGAAAAGAGGAAGAGACCTTCCCAACAGTTTTTCCTCACAACATATTCCCTGAGCTTCACCATCTGTTTTTCACCAAAGCCCATCTTCATGCTATACCATTCTCCCAGAAACAAAGAAATGCCAAAACAAGAAAAGCAGACTTCAACTGTATGGTTATCACACTAATCTATGCCTCACATTTTACACATGGAAGCTCCTTAAAGTCACAAAGAGGGGAGTGAAGTCAGTACAGAGCAAAATGAAAGGAAATTGGGATCACTGTAGACATACAAGCCAAGGAAGAGAGAAAGTTAAGGATATATATGTTTCATATACAAGTAAAATTATGCATGTCTGTAATAGCTCAGATAATTTTGGGGCCAGGTCTTTGTACAGTGCAAACAGGCTGAAATCCACCCAGCTTATTTAGTGGCTTCATACGATGTGCAAACACCAGATGGAGAAGAGGGACAACTGTTTTAGGGTTCTGCCTATATTTTACTCTTACACGTTTTCCTAGATATTCAAACCCAACATATTGTCCAAGCCAGTTAGGTGCATTAAAAATGTGCATTCCCAATTTCTGAACAGGACTTTGGAACAACAACTGTGATCCCACGAGACAGAATCTTTTACAGCAATGTCCCCTTAAGATATTGCTGCTGAATAGCACTCTCATGACACATCATGCTGCCCCCTTCCATTGCACCAGCTGGTGCAATGTGCCTGTGGTCTCATGTGCCTGAGCTGGGAATGAGACCAGAGAATTGATCCAGGCTCTGAAACCCCTTAAGCAAGCCTCTAAAAGCTACTGCCCCTGCCTAGTGCTGTGCCATGACACTAAGGATAGTAACTGGTATTTACAGTACTGGATCTCTGCAGATCCTGTCACCTGACTTAATAAAGGGCCTCAAAAGCCCTCAGGCCAAGGCCATGGAGATTCCAGCCCTCACTAGAGAAATAGCAACTGGTAAAGCAACAGTAAGAAGGAATCAATTGTCCTCCACAGCAGCTCTGAGGAATGGTTCAGGTGAGTTAAGACAAACGTTTGCTTCAACAATTAAAAAAATTACTTGTTTTAAAGTGGAAATAGATCCATACATCATAGCTTATTTGCTAGGAAGACCCACAGTGTCTTTTACATTACATCTAACCGCTAGGAAAATTAATTTAAGACATACCAAAGCCAAGTCATATAACCATTTTAATTAACAGTATTCACACTGTAATTTAGGTATTGCACCACATCCTTCCAGCCACAGGCCAAAACATTCTTTTACATCAACAGCATTGGAAAACTAGCATACAACTCAATAAGCTGATGATTCCACATTTCCCAGAGACTACTCTGTGTCACACTATCTAGAGGCTGGGTTTTTTCACCCAGATGAAGACAGCAGGCTGCCTAGCTTGTTACAGCGCTTCTTCACCAAGCAGCAATATTACTACAAGCATCTGAATGGCTCGGGAACAGGCAAGATACAGACACGGCTGCTTGGAGGCATGTTTGGAATATGAAGCCCTCGAGCCAGAGAAAAGCTACAATGGGAACAATTTAGCAGCTCCCTCGCAGTACTTCATCCACTATCCATCCACAAATGGAGTGAGGGAGCCCTCATGCCGGCTGCAGCAACTCACCTCTGCTGAGGGTACCGCAGGAGGGTTTGCGTTAGGGATGCTTTGGGTTGGGGGTGCTTTTTTGAAGGGAAAGCTAGCCAGCCTTGTCTGGCAGCATCAGCTATCTCCTGAAGGTAAGCGCCAGACTCTAGCAAGGAGTCTTAGCAACAGTGAGAACACCTTTTAAAACGCAGAACCTCTGCTCAGCACTGCTAACCACAGCGACCTGCTGCCGCGGGACTAGCACACCACCGGCTTTCCCTACACACGAAGCGAAACCAGGAGCGCCGTCCGCGGCCCAAACGGACGTGCCTCGTGTCTNCCGCCTCAGCCGGGGCAGCGGCGCTGGGCGGCAGCGCCACCTAGCGGCTTGCAGGCGCAGTGCTCCGCTCCGCCCGGGCTCCGGCCCCGGCGCTCAGCACTCGCGCTTACCCCGTCACTAATGACGTGCTCTTATTTTGTCCATTACTCATTTCCTTAATTATCTCTGACTGACAAATTAGAGCGTCACGTGGCTCACCGGCTAGACAAGCGGCTTATTTATTTTTACAGTGGCATATTTTCACACTATCGCGGTTATTTCATGCCTATCGTTTAACCTTGCACCAAGTTACTAAACAAAACACTGAAGAAAGCCGCCCAAACACGGTAACTTTAACACAGAGATCAGGTTTTTGCTTTCCTTTCAAGCAGTCTTTCTAAAGCCATCAAGAAAATGTGTGCACATACACAAAAACAGAGCAAAAAAACACCAAAAAACCACAAAGAAACACCACCAAAAAACCCCACAAACCTCCTATTTTAAAATTTTACATAATTCACAACCAAATTTACATCCATCTCATGAATTTACACACAGCTTCTCCTCCTTGAGATTTCTAGAAAGCTAGGGGGAAAAAAAGTAAGTCTTTCTGTAAGTTTTCCCCTGCTTAAACACCTCACCATTGTGTGAGGAAACTCCAGCGGCAGCTGTCCTGGAATAAGCTCTCTACTCCAGAAATCACCAGCAATTTTGCAGTTTATTCCTAGGACAGCTAAAACCATGCACAAATTGTCCACCAATATCACTGACACACATTAAAGGAAAAAAATATAAATCTTTATTGTCATACACCAACATTTCCTAATGTGGCTTAAACAAAGTCTAAAACAAGCACAAACTGATCTTGATAAAGTGGAGAAAATTTGTCTTGGTAAAGTGGAAATGCTGCTTATGTACCACGGGAATTCTCCCACTGGACACTTTGCTTGCCTCTGCAAATACAAAAGTTAGCCAGTCCTAGCCTTATGGATAGTTCCTTCAGGTCCAGTATGTGCTTCCCTCCTCTCCAGTCAGTGCTACTGGGTTGATTGTCCTGTAAATAAGTCTAAACTGCTAAGCGTTCACATCAGGCACTCGGCTTCCTTCAAGAGCAAGAGCTTACATAGACAGCTGCAAGTGAATAAATCCAGCCAAGAGAAAGAAGCTGCAGCTGAACAGGTACTCTAGACCTAGCATTCTTGCAGAGAGAGCCACCACCACGCAGAATGGCCAAATGCTCTTCTTTAGGAGTGGTAATCATGATGAAACCTACATATTACGTTGTACTATCCTGTTAGTTAGACAAGCAGCAGCTTTGAAACAAAGGCTATGACTGATGAAGTAACTAATTCCCAGTTTGCATCATCCTACCTATACTAACACTGGAATCTGAAAGAAGAGTACCTCACCCACAGGTTCACCCACAGCAGCATTAACCCCCTTAACTTGAATGCCAGCAGCATCAAAGCTTTCCCAACACACCCTGGAGGCTTCGGCAGCTGCCTGGCACCAGACTAAAGGCAGGCCCCCAACATTACTAACAAGGGTGCACACAGCTGGGCTGCAGTTGGGTCTGCAACAGTACACCCACATACATCCAAAAATAGGTCAGAGTTCATACTCACTGTGGTAAAATCTGAACTGCTTCCTGACAGCAGAAAAGGCTGCTAAATATGAATTACACTAGAAAACACTCAGTATGTACAGGAAACAAGCAGCAGAAATATGACTAATCACACTATCTGATGGAAGCACCAGTCATTTTGCATCAGCTATTAAGACTACAAACATCACCAACAATGGTTTAGGTTTCTTTCCTTCTGCTGCAGCAATAGTAAGAAGGTAGTGTTGTCTTACAACAGAAGCAAACTTTTCCTGGAATATTAGGCTGTAACTTCTCTATGACTGAATTTAAGGGCAACAGGAACAACTGGAAATCCAATTCTGCCCCTCAAGGTCTCCCAACCAAACAGTAGCATGAGAAGAGATGGCAAGCTCACAACAGAATAAAAGATCCCTTTGTCCATTATTTTTTACCCAAGAATTCTCCAGCTTGACATTATGTTACACTTGTGTCCTAGTTTCAGCTGGAATTGAATTAATTTTCTTTTTAGTAGCCAGTACTAAGAAGTGCTGTGTTTTGGATTGAGTGTGAGAACAATGCTGATAACATGCTGATGTTTCTGTTGTTGCCGAGCACTGCTTACCCTAAATCAAAGTCTCCTCAGCTTCCCATGCTCTGCCAGGAGCAGGCACACAAGAGGCTGTGAGGGAACATGGCCAAGACTGCTGACTCAAACTGGCAAAATCGATATTCCATGTATAGAGTGTCATGCCCAGGATATAAACTGGAGGAGTCTATCCCAAGTGGTGTCAAGGTGCAGCTCAGGGATGGGCTGGCCATTCATCAGCAGGTGGTGAGCAACTGTATTGTGCCTCATTTTTCTTGGGTTTTCTCTGTACCCTTTTTACTACAATTATTAGTATTACCACTGTATTTCAATTTATCTCAATTGTTACACTGTTCTTATCTCACCCGAGTTTTACCTTTCTTCCTGATTCTCTCCGTTCCATGAGGGAAGGGAGAAGGGGAACAAGCAGCTACACGGTACAGTTACCAGCTGGGGTTAAACCAGGACAACCTATTAAGCCAACAGTGGCACTGCTAAACTCCAGTGTAAACTGGGCTTACATTGTAAATGAACAAGTATTTATGGATACATAGTTGCAAAGTGCTTTTCAAAGCACAATATTAAGAAATCATGCTAAGGAGTAGCTGTCGCTCTTTTCATACACCTGCTCCATCAGCACTACTGATTTAATCTGTGTTGTCACAGCAGAAGTACTATGGATGAAACATGCTTCAGTTGTGTCTGTTTCTGATTTGAGTGTCTCTTACATAAATACACCATGAAGTTATTGCACATGCTGCCATAGGCTCACAGTTAACCTTCATTTAGAATCATATAAATGCATCTGTCATTTCAGGTCCTCCTGAAAGGTAAAGGAAAGAATTAATTTTAATAACTTTTTCTACATTCAAAGTTGTAAAAGTCGGTAATGTATAGGTCAATTGGGGCACATCCTATGGCGCTTTAATCCTCATATCTTTTGCCACATTTCATGCCACAGATTTACTGCAGTTCTGCATCTGGCTTTGCCTAGAACCATGTAATATGTAACTGTGTTTTGGTTTATGCTATTGAACACTTTCTACAAGGATATGCTAAGAAAAAGCAAGTATTTTCCTAGGGTTTTGATTTCTCTCCCATCATCACCTCTTATACTTTATATGCTGCTCAATTCTCTACCCAAATCACTCAGAAACATATGCAACAAAGACCTCATGTGATTAATTTTCAACAACTTCTTTCCTTTTCTAAAATGTGCACCTTTCTTACCTCAATCTTTTTAGTGTTTATATTTACTCATGATCACAACCTTACCTTATTTTTGCTTCTGCCCGTAGCTTTCCTCTGCCTCCAACTCTTTGGTAATGCTTCCTATCTCACTGTTATTTCTCATTCACTTTACTCAGTAACCGTATTTTTGCTTTTTCTTCCTTGGTAAATTGTGGAAGCTGGGAGATTCGATGACCTTAAGATGATCTCATGGAAGTGTGGCCTCTGTGACACATCACTCCAGCTCTGTGCTCTGGTTAAAGCTCTCAGAACATCTCCCTCAACATTCAACCAAATGCCAGAATTTCCCATTTCACTATTTCAAACTTGTGAAACCTTTCAATTTTATCCTGGTCTGAATATAAACCAGCAGTGACAATTCTACATCTTTTAACCAAACCAGGGCTAAGAGCAAAAGACCAGCTTCCTTAATCTAGTCTGCAAACAGCAGAGAGCTGCCACCAACTGCTTCCTACAACATGGAGAACAAACCAACTTGAAAAAGATTGGTAAGAAGCAACAAATGGCTGTTGATAGCTGGATACTGGCAGGCCATAAATGCACAGCTTACAGGTATGTCAACACAAGGACAAAAACAAAAATTGTAAATATAAAATTTTGGTAAGAGTTAGAGGGAGATAACACAGGTCAAACAGCTGAAACTTCTTCAGTGTATTCTAGAAATAAGGCCTATGACATCCAAGACTGTCACTTATGACACTCCTTTAAAAAGGTAAGTTTTTGTAGCAGCTCTTTAATACTAGTTAAGTTAGATCCATCTGCCGAACTAAAGAAGTAAGATTTCATGGACAAGGTCTACACATTTAATGTGTATGTAGTAAAGAACCTAAATTGAGAGCAGCTTTCCATAGTAAAAATAGGAAGAAAACATTATAATTAAACATGACTTACTCATCATTGCTACCTATACAGCAAATAAAATAATTGATGCTTTTAAGACTTACATTTCCATTTCTCCTCTGAAAAACTTGTAAAAACTTAAAAGGTTTTCTTTGGGTTTAAAACTTTGCTACACAGCACGTTAATGTAAGCAAGCAAAAAAATAAATCCCTATTTATCATTCATTCAGAATATTCAAGAGCTTTGCCCTGTACTTGGAAGTCAAATAGGCATCCCTTTACTAGTACTGTAACAGAATCTTTGCAGACATTTTTAAGTTAGAGAGCACACGATACCTCAGAATTAAGAACAAAACTAAATGTACCTTATTGACTATGATTAAAATCTAAAGAAAGCAACCAATAACCTAGCACTGTGCTACTCTCTTATGTACCATTTTCTTTTTCTCAGTTTTAATTAGGTTAATGAAGTTAAAGAATACAGATAGTCTGCTGCTGAGATCATACTCATAACTGTACAGATGATGCTACAAACACATCACTTTGGTCAATGCTAGTAATGCCACCATGATAACTTTATTACTCTCAAATTAATCATATCCTCATCCTTAATGAGGCACAATTTAGCCATTTGCATTCAAATATGCATATAAACATCCAAAAGAGTTACCATAACAGTTTTATTAAAAAACCTAATGTACATATTTTGCCCCAGTGCAGCTATATTTTTCTTAAAAAGTACTGCACGTATCAAACATTTAAGGTTTATCCCATCGTTGCCAATTGTCTTTGAAGAGCTGTCAAATACCTCCAACTTTACTGAACATCAGTACAGTCTCAAGAAAAAGCTCTCAGCTTTTTAAATGAAGCAGCTTACTATTTTCTGACATGAAGATAACATGCCATGAACAAGTAACCCTTGTGTTTAGTGCATTCTCTCAGGAATTATTTAAGTTCCAAATCTCCAATGAGAATTCGTAGCCTGCATCAAACTAACACAACATACATTTTTCAGATAAATAGAGAGCATTTGGAAAGGTCTGTCAACATTCATATTTTTAACAGCTCTTTAAAGAGGTAATGGTGCAGATTACATACAAGCTCTTTGCCTCAGTGTAACGCGCATTTGAAATTAAAACAAAACATGGAAGACCAGTATCTTTACATTTTATTCTTCAGAAAAAGAAGAATCTTAAAGAAAGCATTTAGTAGTCCACTTGTGCTTAAAATATTCAATGCATGAGAAAGCCAAAAGAAAAAAATACACATTTTTGTACATCATGATCAAAAAGAAAACATTATAAATTTTCAGAAATTGCACTGTATTTAGAACACTCTCTAGGATCTGCTCCACTTCTACGTATGGCTACTGAGGTTGCCTGACACAGTTCCTTTTCCACTTTAATTGCCAACCTGTGGAGGCCCTTCAGGGATCAGTGATGTGAAGAAGGTTGTGATAAAGGACCAAGCAGAAGCCATGAATCCAGGCTGCTGCTCTGTATTGCCATCTTCACCTGCATCTTCTCCGTTGTCTTCATCAATCCCATCATCCATAAGTCGCTCCTTTAAAAACAGAAATTGAAGCAATTCAACTGCTTCTTTTCAGAATTCTGACATAAGGTAACCAGCAGTATCTTCCTACATTAAGTGACTTCTTTAGAACAACTTCCTGAAGTAACTAGCATGAAGAAAGTCTGTGATTGAAGTAGAGACAATCAGTAATTGTCAGACTGAAGAAATACAGAATTTAAGCAGCAGGCACAACCCGAGCTGAAAGCTTTCTGGTTAAACCAACTCCATTCCACAGAAGTTGACTTTCTGTCCAGGCACTACAGCATACTTTACAATAGAATACAGAGGAGTCTCAAAAGACATGTCTGCCCTTACTCACCATCTCTTCAAGATCAGGATTATTTGCATGTTGCCCATCACGGTTCACTTCTGCATTATTGGCTGCCTGTTGTTGGCCTCCCTCTTGCCTAAAGGGAAACCATCCAGCTTGGTGTCTATGTAAGAAAGTGGAACAGTTGAAAACCTCTTTTGAAAGGAACAAAAATATTTTTCTTCTACAGCTAGCTACTGCAGCAAATTCTGTAAGTACTTTCAAATGAATGAAGTTACATCTATTTTTCTATTTTTCATCCTTCTAGACTGAATGGCTATTCTTCAATGTCTGCATTAAGGTCTTGCTGTTCACAGCCCTCAGTTCCAGAAGATAAATAATGTACCATGATTAGGTGATTCAATATGTAGAATACTTAATCTACATATTGAATCCCCATTTTTAAGTAAAGTAAGTTTTCAAAGCCAGCCTTAATTTCCTTAGTTTAAATTTAATTTATTCCCTGGAAATAAGGAATTTAAACTTCAGCTAATGCTTGAACCACATCACTGTAAATAAAATTAGCCTCTCCTACGTTTCCAAGCATCTATATTCTGATTTCAACTATCCTACCTGTACGAAAGAACAGTCCTAGTTAGGACTGAAACTACAATGTAAGAAAACTTTCACTGAATTACATCAGTCCAAAATATCAAGCATTGCTGCTGTTTTCCACTTCTATTTACATCATTAAGGTATCTTCATATGTGACAGGAAGTGATGACAATAGTACTGATTATTTCTCAACTAAATGCAGAATGTGTCTAGGTCTTTATGACGTGCAGTTAAAAATTTTTTATGTCTCTATAATTTTACCAGATCTAGTACCCCACCATTATAGTACCACTACCTTAATTCTGCCTAACAAAATTTACTGCATACAATCCATAGATTATTTTGGAAATATACATGAGCTTTGCTTTACAATTTCACATCCAAGCAGTAAGTTTAATTTTATGCAAGTATGCTTGACCTACATGAGCTTCCTTCCCCTCATCCCCACTTTTTAAATTTTCATCCCAAAATGCTACATTTCGACAATACTGATCTATTAGTATCACCAGTATGTAAGAACATTGTGTTTCAGGTATAAGAGGTATCCAATTTACTGTAAAAACATTTTGAGAATTACTTCTTTCTTTGCATCAGTTCCTCTACTTGTTTAAATTTACTTTTTTTAACAGACACATCCTACTGTAAAGGAGCAGTGTGTAAATTTTTGCATGTGGATAATTTTAAATGGAATAAACATTAGCACATCTGAGACACACCATCTCAGATCTGCAGCTATACTCAATTGTAGTACTCACAAATAAACCAGCAGCATGGCTCCCATTACCATGACAAACCGACTGAAAGAAGAATAGAAGTATACAATGCTCAGAAGAATTGCTGCTCTAGAGAATGTGTACATCCAGTCCAGCCAGTCCCGGTTGAAGTCCTCTTCATTCACTACTGGGCCACCCTGTGCATTCATCTGAACATTTTGGTTTACAGGCCTGTTCTCCTGGACGGCTACATTTGGCACTGCTGCAGGCTCATTTGCAGGAGCATGTTCTGAATTTACAGCCTGGGCAACTGCAGATCTTGCTGGCTCAGTGCTGGAAGTCACTTGGGCTGAAACAGCAGCTTGGCTAAAAATTTAAACATAAACCTGGTTTGTCAAAAAACATGCACCATAATTACTAAGCCTGTCTTCTTTGCTACAGTTCCAGACGTAATACATGTCAAAACAAACTGCATTTTCCCTTAGATTTTTATTTACTGAGACGTTAATTTAATTCTAATCCGAGACTGGGTTTCACAATTTGCTGGACAAAACTAAGTATAAAACAGAGCTAGACAAAATAAACACAGACATTTTGATCCTGAAAAAACAATTAATAAATTATTTTCACTCATGTAGCTCAGTACTAAAATAATGCAGACTTACTATTGCATGTAGTACTGACGTACATACATCTGTTGCCACCATATCATCTGTAAGGGACTGAATGCAGGATACATGGAAAATCCAGCAGGAACACCTTGGCCTGGAAACTGGTTGCCTATATTGCTAGAAAATGATTTAAAGAAAAATCAGCTCTGAATTGTGACATTTAAAAAGCATGCTAGTATTAAAAAACAATTAGCATTTCTCGTCTCATCTGTTCCCCTAAAATAACACACTGAAATAACATATAGTGAGATCATCCAACCCATTCCAAAAAAGTACTACATTTTCATAAAAGAAATTAATAAGCAAAGTTATTTCTCTAGAAAGAATATTTCGTTTTGTACTTAGTATGTCACTAGCTGCATCTCTGGGACAAAACAATGCTGAAAATTTTTCAAGACTGTGCTAACTACAGAAACTTCTTCCATACAATTCCTTTTAAGTTCAGAGATCATCCTTAAAGGTCTACAGGAGCTCTAAAGGGAAAACTTACTATCTTCTTTAGCTTTCTTTTAGAAGCAATACCTGAAACGTCACTGTGATCAGAGACACAAAGAAATAACGTCAGTAAAAACAACAAACTAATCTTACAGCTTCTGAAGATTGCAGCTAAGAACATTGTAAAGTATTTACTTCCCCCCCTTCAATATTTTGAGCTTTTGAGCTCCCTATGGGCTTTTAACTTTGATTCACATGCAAGAGAGAGAAAACTGTACTTAAGTTTTATGTTTGGTTTTGTCTGCTATTAGATTTCTTATCCTCTCTTACCTCCTAGAGCATATAGCATGTTTTGGCAAGATTTCCAACTCTCTCCCAAAAGATTTTGATGTAGTGAACTGTAGTAAACCAGGGCATCTTTCAGGACAGCATGAGAGTATAAAGCATGAAGAAAAGTTTATTCAGACTGCAGGTAGCAAAAGCTGAGACTGCTGTAATTGTACTGCAGACTACACCTGTTCCCTAAGTAAGGCACTCCCTGCAAAGATATCACCAAGAGATTTCATTAGTCTACCAGGCATTCAGATATACACGACATGCCCAGAAAGAAAGATGGGAGGAAGACATTAAAATCTTTTTTCCATGTTACACATGAGTAAATATTTCACTGTAATTCTGGACAAGAATTTGCCATGCAACTCCATGACCTCTGCTAAAACTGTTTTGTTCACGTTTAGTCATAATCTCTTTTGACAACAGTTTTGGGAGGGGGGGGGAAAGAAAGCAAAAGTACTTTCCTGATATCAAACACAAACTGAGATAGTCACAGGCATTATTCAAGGTTTATTTTAAAAACTGGAAGGGTTAACTAACAGCCCTGCTGATGCTATTTATTTATGCATAATTAATATGTTGAAACAGCAATGCCATGAAGCCACTGTTGAAAAACATTAATCATGATTTACAGTTGCAAGCTATAAGAAGATGTTTTCTATCCTTGGAACTTGCAAAACACTTGGAGAGATAAGACTCCTCCAAAATTCACAAAACATTTGACCTCCAAATGTAAAGATGATTTAAATATTCTACATGAGTGTCATGAAGTACTGTGCTGAGACAAACCAATGAGCAGTGTCTCAATTTCAAGCAGGTAGAGTATCAGACGGGGTTCTGAACAGGCAGGATCACTCACTTCCACCTCAGTCACCAAAAAGCAGTGCCACTCAACTTGCCTGAGTTCTGAAGGAATGCACCACTTCCTTTTCTCATCAGATACAGATATTAGGGTTCTTCCTGGTAACTGCTATGTTGACCTCAAGAAAAGCTGAGAGGCCTGAAGTAAACAGCTTACCCTCACAGACACATCTTTTAGAAATATTACCAGATTTGAGCATCACCTTTCTTTCAAACTCTTTCAAAAGCTGTTTTCTTGATTCATTAAAGCTTAATGCAGATTAAGTATCCAAACAAGACAAACCAAAGAAGTTCAGTTATGTCATGTTTTTTTCTTTCATATTATTTCTTTCACATTCAAATATTGTGGTGTGTTTTTAACTTTTTTTTTCCCAACAGTTTTTCTAGAAGATGTGGCTTTTTGAAAAGCAAGATAATTTTTCAAGACCTGATTCCATTAATTGAGCAAAAAAGCAGACTGGCTTACAACTGGCTTCTGGCTTAGATTGCCAACTAGTACACCAGTATTTTGTTTGCTCAAAAATCAGAATGAGGCAATGTTGTCAATTATACAGCTATTACAGTTGCCATGGTATTAAGTTAGCTTATGAAATTCAGAAACAACTCTACACTGTAACAATATATTTCAGTCAGAAGAACCTCCCCAAAGGAAGAGGATCTTCTCAACAATGCAAGGCAGCTTGCTGTTCAAGGAAAAAGTAGAGTAGAACAATTCTTTCTCCTCATCTTTTTCCAAAAAAGGAGAAAGAGGTAGAAAGCAGAGTGTTTCGAAAGAAGTACAGAGTAAGAACAAAGAAACAAATAGGATCTGTACAGGCATTCCAAGACTGGAGAACAAAGCAGAGCAGACAACAGACGGACAGTTGGATAAGCCAGAAAACAGCTGAAATGGTAGAGGTAGCTTCAGAATATTCTCAAAAAACACATAGTGCTCCTCAGGATAGCTAAAAAGCTCGAAACTACTTTTTTTGGTCTACAGACAACACCTAAATGAACTAACCAGCACTGAATTTGAAGGTAAGGTTATCATGAAAATACTGCTCACCACTAGTGAAAAAACAAAGACATTTTATTCAGACTTAAAAGCTTGGGATATCAATTTCAGGTGATATTTCAGTTTCCTCCACTATGTTATTTGCTACTTAGAAGAAAATACAGTGAGCTAAGTTGACTGATGCAGCAGGGTATTTATGTGCTATGATATACCCGCATGCTGTCAGTATGTCATTCTGTCATTTGCTTTCAAACATTACTGTGTGCACTATATGAAAATATTTCACTAGATGGGCCACCCACACTTGACAAACGATTTCACTGCCTTAATGTTGCTTGTCTGCTTATTGCTTCCAAGTGCCCTCCAGTCTGAAATGCAAGCCCTGTCAGGGCTGAGCCTATGTGTTCTGTGTGTACCTGCACAGCACAGGCCTTGACCTTCAACAAAGTCCACAGGAGCAAACAATGCTGTGCTTGCTCCCCACAGCTAAAGACTAACATGGTACATACATAAACTATTTGCCCAGTCCCACCTCAATTTTAGATTTTCTGAAAATAACATTTGCAAAAGCTTAAAAGAAACAGAAAGTTTTAATTTTCCCCCCGTAATACTTCAACAATCTGAACTAAACGCTGTTTTCCTAAGTACGTTCACATTGCAACTTTAAGCCAAGAGCTGAAAAAACATTGAAACTGTAACTTAATCATCTAACACTCACACAACTTATTTGTACAAATCAATCAAGTATTGCAAAATGCCCAAGGAAACTGACCCTTATATAAATTTTCAAACATCTGGAGATCTTTCCCCATCAGCAGTGCCTACAGGTCATCATGTAGCTAGAATAAAAATTGTTCAGTCATGAAAATACAAGAAAAATCAACAAAGTAATGCCAGTTTCAGCTATGAATCTTCATGTTCCTAACAAGTCTCGATCTGCATATAAGTTACATTAAAGCTAGATCCCACTGCCCCAAATGATGTCTAAGAGAAAGCTAAAAAAACAGGGCATTTCTTACTGCTGGAATACAAGGACATGCATCTGAAAAGATTACTGAAGCATTAAAAAGGCTTTTTAAAGAAGCAAGCAGACTCCAACAGGCACTGGGCACAGATTATTTGAAGCTGAGCAGAGGCAATACCCAGCAGTCTACAAAGATCTACTTCAAGTTCTGACAGCATTCCATTAAAAGACTTCTCAAAAAAAAAAGAAAAAAAAAGGCCTAGAATTATTTAGAGTTTGTTTTGGCATTTATATTCAGATTAGAAATGCACTCCTGGAAACCTCCAGTCACTTCCTCTTAATACAGTTCTGTTTGCACCACAGAATCCTCCTGGATCACCATCTGGATTCCTTTTGGATTACACAAAATTGAAATAATTAATCTGGATGCACTGCTAATGCACCAGTCACAAACAGGACCCTATTCCAAGTAACCAAGCCAGAAATAGTCCAAGTAGGACTGAAACCCCTGAAATGGGTCCAGTGATGTCAGGCTCTCAACACTTCTTTCAGTCTAGAAATCCATTCCTCTCAATTCACATTACATGATAGACACAGCAAGTCATGGACTTAGTATTTTTAATTTATTTTTCCTTTCCAAGACAGCAATGTCTCCCAAACTGACAGAAATTAATTTAGTCCAAAGACTAAGAAATGGTTCTGCTGCCTTTTTGAAGTCCACAGTCTACTCAGTTCACCACACTTGACAAAAGCTCACCCATGATGTATCTATGTGAAAAGCTAATTAGAAAAACATTAGGAACTTCTTACAGATTAGTCATTTACACAACATATAATAAATTTCTTCTGGAATTCATTTACATTACACCAACAGCAGTCTTGACAGTCAATCTGGTGTCACCTAGTTCTGTCAGAAAGGCAAGTATAACCACTCATTCTGACCAAATGCATCTTCACAGAAGTCTCCACCCATTCCAAAAGCAATCTCCTCCCAGCAGACAGTACATTTCAGATAATTTAAAAAAATAAATTAACAAATTCAAGAAAACAGCAAGAGTAGTAAAGTCTAACTTAACTCTAATGAGAGCATGTAAATTAAACTGAAATTTAGTAAACTTTCAACAGCTCTTGGCATCTGTTTTCCTTCCAACAACAGAAGCAATATTACTATTAGCACATTCATACTTTAGGGGTTTTTGTTTCAACATTCTGCAAAGTAGAGTTCTAGAATCTATACAGTACTGGGAGAACACCTTGTCAAAAAGGAAACTTGAAAGCGCTTCCTGAGGAAATGACAGCTATCATTTCAGAACATACCACCCTCCTGTTTTCCCCCTGGAAGAAGCTACTACTACTACTACTACTACTACTAACAAAAACATGTTTAAGCAGCTGCAAAGGTCACATGGGTTAAAATTCCTAAAGCTGCTTTTTAAGCACAAAAATAAAGTGACAGAATTTTAATAGTTACATAGTAACAGATCTAGATCTGGTTACCTTTCACTGGTACGTATGAAAATCCCTAAACACTTTGTTGTAGATATACAAGAACTACACATACTCAAAACACCTGCATATCATTTCTCCAACATGGAGAAACGAAGAACTGTATCTCTTATGTGTCAAAAACTAGAAACCATTATATTCTGCTAAGAACTTAGTGTTGATTGTTAAAATACGACAACCAGAATAATAATTCTATCAATCACATTACTAACTACATCCACTAGACATATTAAAGCTGCACTTGTCCAAGAAAATTGAGGGCAAAAAGCATAAAGAAAAGTATAAACAGCCTGATGGGGAGTACCAAGAGCACCTCCTCTTGACTCCTGGCTAAAAACCCTAATTTTCATGTGAAAATTTTACTAATGTGACTTATGCTTCAAGATGAACTAGCCAAATCATTTTCCAGGCTGTGAAAGAAACATAATTGCAACTGAACACTTAAAGCACTTCAAAGAGCATCAAGGAGTGAGGATTGCTGCAGTCTCACTTACCCTTGCATTAAATAAGGGAACTGGTGGCTTGGCATGGGATTGCTGTGTGCTTGTGGAAGATTACGATGCCTCACTCCATCTGCAGTAGTGTTCAAAGATGTAGAAGCAGCTTCTTGGTTTGTGGACGAGGCAGCAGTTGATCCAGAACGGTCTAAATTCTAAAAAATAAATAAAATCAAGGTTGTGGATCTTTTGCCACAGTTATAAATTTACAACCATGTCTTAAAAAAACTACTTACTTTAATGTTCTGTCACAAGTTTTATTAAGAATATAAACACTGGGTAAGTCTTCTGTGGTTTTATAGGTTCTGGCAAGCCTTAGTAAAAACAGAAATTCAAAACTGCACTCAGGTGCAAAGGGAAGAAAAAAAAGAATTTTTCATAAAGACTCAACACTTGATAGTTTCCAGAGAAAACCACAAGTCACTGGCAATTATAGTCTCAAAAAG
Organism: Anthoscopus minutus; assembly: GCA_013399455.1. NCBI lineage: Eukaryota > Metazoa > Chordata > Aves > Passeriformes > Paridae > Anthoscopus > Anthoscopus minutus. The sequence continues at coordinate 77,451 of VWYI01032644.1, read as the reverse complement.
GTGAAGCAAACTAAAACTTAATTGAAAGAATATTTAGAAGGAACAAAAATTCTAGTGGCAATTGTTAACAGAAGTAATTACAACTTGAGGACGTGACTATCTTCAGAGACAGTGGTTTAAAATACTATGTCTCTGTCCTTATCTTTAGTTACCCCTTCTATTCTTCATCCTCTTTCACCCTCTTCACAGTGCCAGCTGCCCAATCCAAATTGCTGTGGGTCACTGCTGGAAGGGGCTATCAATGGGAACAGGGAAACAGCTTGGAACTACTTAGGCTCCAAGGAACACACCTGAAACTCGTGTCACACCTCTGATACCTGGCTTCTAAATTGTCTGTCAACATAACAAGATTACAATGGGGCCATTGAGATGCATTAATTCAGTTTTGATAAATCCCCAAATCCTGTTGCTAAGAATTGCTGTAGTGTTTATTCAGTAGAAAATCCTCTAACTTTGACAACTCAGAGGAAGTGCAATTACTTAAGACATCCATATCACATTTGCCCTACAAAGAAAACAAGAAAAATTTAACACTACAGAGCGCAGGTGGGGAGGAGTAAAAATAAAAAACAAACAGAAGGACAAAGGCCATTTAAACTTGGTGTTTAGGCTGTTATCTCCCAAGTGTTATGAACTTAGCACTTGTAACACTGTTCAAACTGCTGTTACAGTCACACAGCAGCCTGACACAGGCCCTATCAACAAGAGAATGAAGACAGACAGTTTCAAAGGGCACTTCCCATATGCTGACAATCTAACATCTCAGATGAAAAGTACCTACAGTGGTATTGTATATATCCCTTTCTGACTAACCTTGAAGAGTTGCTTAGTGATACTGCCAATTCTGGAAAAAGCCAAGAACTACCAAGTTCTCAACAGAAATCATAACTGCTTTTAAAACACAATACAACCAAAGATTATCATTTTTGGAGGATATGAAGAGGGTAAGGCTCAAAACACCATAAACATCTTCTGTAAACAATTTAGCTAATAAAAGTGTTAAAAACACTTCCTACTTTCGTCTGTCTTACAGATGCTATGACTAGCTCGAAGTTTGTACATAAATACTGGCCAATTCCTGTCAAAAAACCTGGCCAAGCTCCACCTGTATCTCATGACAGCAATATTTTGACTGGTCTCTTAAATTTTCACAAAACAAATCTCAACTTAGTTCTTCTAAAACTCTGAGTACACTGTGAAATTTCTGCCAAAGACACACAAATATAGAGAGAAAGGAAAGTGTACTTTTCAATACAGTGATAAAAGGAAAGAATAGCTTAGAAAAAGTAGTGCTTTATCATCTAATAAACATAACTACTACAATTTGAAAAATGGTCATCTTTGTTTAAATAAAATGGTATCCTAAAATAATCAAGCCTAATTGTACAAATTCCTATAGCATGCTCTACGTTCAACACAACGTTTCTCAGACCAATACAAAAAGTTAAAAGAAAAATTAACGGCAAACTTCCTTAGCATAGAAGGAAATACATACACGTACAGTGTATGAAAAAACTCATACATGTACTGTGTATGAAAAAACTCACTGAGCTACTGCTGGAGGTTGATGCTCCATGACCTTCTCTACTGGTGCTGGGTTTTGGTGAACTTGGAGGTGTCCGAGATGTACATACCAGGTGAACCATATGATATTCGTCTTGCTAAAAATTAAAGAAATTGAGGAGCTAAAGCGACGAAACTGGAGAGACTTCTAAGTACAAAAACGGTCTTTAAAAATTCAAAGTTGTAAACACTAAAGAAACATTATAGAAAATAGACCATAAAGCAACACTTGAGTCTAGCACAAGAGAATCCTATTGTTTCACAACCAATGTCTTCTTAGAAGCTGCTCCCAATAACATACAGAACATTGACTTTATCCCTGTTTTCCCCAAAACTGGAGTATAGCAGAACCAATGGAAGAATCATAGCAGAAGCATAAGGAAATGTATCACAAGCTTTAACTTTTATTTTGGAAAAATCTCACACCTTTCACAGGTCTCAGTCTGCCTAAAGATAAGAATGCTCACACTTGCACTGAGATCTATGAAGAGTGTTACTGAATAGAGACATCAGGGTACATGAAAAATGTAGGTGCTGGAATTCCACAAGAAGACCAAGGTAAGATCAATGTGCCATCCACTGCATTCACCTTGCTCCTTATCTAAGCTTTGCTCAAGCCTAACCTGCAGACACGCAATTGAAGGGCCCCAGCAGATATTCTATGCTCAGGAAATGCTATTCAAAGTGCTAGGAAGGGCTTGAGTACTCCTAAATGTTCGGAAGTGAGGAAGCAAATGCATGCCATCACTTGCAGCCATTAGCAAGGCCATGCCGTTTCTGCAGGAACATGCTCATCCCCAACCTGGAGGCCATAATCTGAAGCTATTTCACTGTACCAAATTAAAGCATCCCCTTACACAGCAACACAACAGCTATGGCTGCGTATTTAAATTGCACACTGCAGCTTCCTCAGTAACTAAATTCTAAACAAGAGGAGCAGCAAAAACACCTCTCTATCCTCTTCTGATATCAGCATGGTGCAGGCAAGCTGCCATTTTTAATGAGATGACATTCAGAAAATCTGCATTTGGAGGGGGCTTTTTAAACTATATATAAACGTGATATAACGGCCATTTACCCATTTTTATGGTTTTGATCTTTAGGAATAGAGAAAACTAAATAACCGCTTTTTTATACCACTGTGCATTACTGCTAGCATAGCCAATGCACACTCAGTCATTTAAACTCCACCCCACGTGCTGGTCCCTAACCCCAAGCACAGTCTCACTGCTACATTAAGTGTAATTTCTTACCTGTCAGTGATAGCAAGGATAAGAAAGCACTGAACACAGGTGATCAGCAATTTGACCATGTCAAAAGCCTTTAACCTATCTAATCACCTTCTTCCTAGATAAGAATTTATGCCCCTGGGAAAGACAAGGGAAGCTAGACATACCACCGGTAAGCCTACAGCATACAGCTTTATTAAATGTGACAGTTTATTGTAACACACCACCGTGCTAGAAGAGGCACCACAACTTCCAGCCTCAAACCGTTTTGTATCAGTGAAATGACACTGGTTAGTACCAAGGAACAAGTATCACAAAGCTAGACTGAGCGATTTAGTAAGTCCTCAGATAATATCAGGAATTTATAGATAATCCAGTAGGAAGATTTTGGCAGAGAATGAAATTGAATTTAAGTTTAATCATACGTTTTTCCCAAAAGCTCTCGAAAGCTTTAGCACAAAAACTCCTCTTCTTCCAACACGAATTTTTAATTTTGTGCTTAAGACTGGTGTGGTTTCAAATTCACCGAATTTCTTTAACTACACCCAAGGCCTGTAAGTGCTGTTATGACAAGCTTTACGCCCATGCTTTAAATCAAGCGCAGCCCCCAAAAGGTAAAGCAAAACATTGGTTATAAAGTTTCTCCTCTAGCACATAAACGAAGTTTGAAATATTGTTTTCTAAAACAAATGTACTGAAAGTAGGCTGAGTGAATTTAAGGAATTTGGACTTCATTTTGTCCTTAGCAAGCAAAATTAAGCTTTGAGATAAGTTCTATAAGCATTTCTGTGAACACTTGAGCAGTGCAGGGCATACACTTGTTTGCAATAGTCCAGCTTCAGTTTTCTACTAAACCTATACATAGTAAAGTGCAAACATTTTATTTGATAAGGTGTTTAATTCCATTTTATAAAATCTATTTCAGAAAAAAGATTATAAAAGAACAGCAGTGTTAGTCTGCTGAAGCAATACTCAAGACTCCTCTGCATCTGTTTCTCCATCTTAATATTGAAGTTCAGTTGCCCACTTTCACTAAAGCACCATTCACATTGGGAGATTTTCCCCCATAGGAAGTTTTAAAATGTGATTCACCCACTCTTGTAGCCTGTAGATTGATTTTTACCTCAATACATTACAAAAAAGTATCCTTACTAACAGCTAGGTACTATATGATACAGTTCATCTACATCATAGGATTAAATACTGTGCAAGGACCTAAGGCATTTCCCCAATAACAGTTATTGATTCATCTTGAGCTGTTTACAAAGAATTTAGACAACTCAACATCATGCCTCATGTTTCCTGTTACCACCAAAATTGAAATAGAAGTTCTTAATTATCTGCCCTAAATATCTTGTTCTATACATTTTTAAGAACTTTCCTAATTTAATAGTCTCTATAACTTGGTATCATTAATCCAAGTTATTTGAGCCAGTCTGAAAACTAAGTGCATGTATTCCATGATTTCCTGCATGAGATGCCATGCATATACAGAACTGGGATCTAAATGTTGACTGAAAAAACCAAAATTAGACTAATAGAATTATTTGTCCCAATAGGAAGCAATAGAATTTTTAGAAGTATGAAATGAAAAGAGCAAGAACCAACAAAGTTTCAAATATCATCTGGAATGGTTAACAGCTGACAAATCAAAACCAAGATAACGAACAGCCTTCCCAGGAAATTATTCAGGAGTATAGAATTCTGGTTCTGCATAATTTATATATTACTCTTTATCTGCTTACACAAGTGCCATGATTGACATCAGTTCTGGATTTAAGCTTCTGTGAGAATTTAAATTATGTCCCAAATCAACACAAATATGTTGTATTATTCCATTTATGTGCCAGTGCTAACCGTCCAAAGAAGTCAAGGCCAGGTTGGAGCTCTAAGCAACCAGTGGAAGATGCCCCTGCCCAAAGCAGATCTCTAAGGTCCCTTCCAATAGAAATCATTCCATGATTCTACAATACACAACATATCATTGGCTTGGGACTTAGCATACCCTACTTGCTCTCCCACCAACTGGAAACATGCCTCAATCCACAAGTAGTATCATAATCCTATACACAAGGCATACTTGAAAATATATTTTCCAGAACATAACAACATTATATGGTTACATCTCTCAATAGAACAATGAAATTCTGAAGTTAAACAACACAAAATCTGAATTTCCTATTTCCTTAAAACAGGCTTTGATCTGATACTGTATAGTATTGATTTAAAGCTTACTTTTCTGAGAACATCTTTCAGTTGCAGATGATCAGGAAGCAGTCTGCCAGAATACACCAGTCTCTGATCCTTTGTAGACTAGGAGATGGGGACAAAGAAAGGAATTTAGCTTTTTTCCTGCTGTACAGGTATATAGCTAAAGATAAAAGAAATTTTCTCATCAGCAATTTTTAAGTCAAATCACCAAAAGACGGACTTAAAAACATTTCAGAGGCTTCATAAGTCCAACTCACAAATTACTTCTGAAAAAGAATTATGCTATTAAGCACTTAGCAAGAGTGCCATAACAATTTACAACACTTAAGGGTAAATGCTTGTCAAGAAAACTTTCAAGTACATTCAAAAATTCCTGCCTTTTAGTGATTTTACCCTGCTCCTGGTCCCAGGCACCTTTTGAAAATATAGATGGAGATGAAGCTAGGGCAAAGAGAGTTACCAGAACAATGGAATATCAATTAAAATACACAGAAAAGCACAATTCTCAATCTTTTTCAACAAGGACTTTCTGTTATTAGTCCTTGCCCCTACTCTCAAACCCCCTGCAGAAAAAAAAAAATCAAAACAACACCAAACAAACCACAAAACCAAAAACATCATTAGAAAAAACAAGAAGGAAAGCATTAAAAAGCAAGAAGTAGCAAAAGCATTATTTTAAGGTAGACTTCCTTAAAAAAAAGCCTTTTTAAAAAAGCTGGGTAGCTTTTTTTCCTATTCTTACATTTCACAGTTTAAAATAATCTAGTATTTTAAGCAAATCTTTTATTTCTTTTTTTAACAAATGATATGCTGATCATATGATAGTAACTTTGGACTATCCCACACAATGGAAATAACAACAGAATTATTTTAAAGGAAACTACCCGAGATATTTAACTACAGTAAGATGTCCAGTATGCTAAAACAAGGAGCTTACTTGGTCAAGCACAAGAAAGAAAAACAAACAAATGCTAAACGAATAAATCTAGCCTAACATCAGTGGAACAGACATACATTATCAGCATGAACTATTTGAAGAATTTCCCCATCATGCAAACACCAAGTCTTACACCTCTCCTCTTCCTATCCCAGCCTTCTGCTGCCCACTCTGCAGTCTTGGTCATGCTAATACTAAAACAAATTACTGAGCCACAGATGTCTGATTAGGAAAAGCTTTCACAGAAGTTTTGACATATTTTCTCTTGCAATAGCCTTCTACAGATCCCAAATAATTTAGCAGAATATAGAAATGTTACAAAACTGTTTAGGTTTTTTTCTTACCTGGAAAAAAAAGGTTATATAACTAGAACAAAATAGAGATAATCAAAGCAAATAATGCTAATAAATACTCAGTAAATCTGAAGCTTTAACTTTTTTCCCAAAGCCATATAACCCATTCATGATTAAATACATGTTTAAAAAAAAAACGAACCTGCCACATACTTGTGCAGAACAGTTTAGCATTTCTTAAGAGTAATTTTCTCTATTCTTCTGCACTTTTCTGTATTTTTAATTAGTGTCATCAGTGTCATCAGACAGTATTTTTATATCTCACAACACGGGGAACTAGTTATTTGCAGCTCAAATTGATAAAATACTGCAATACATTCAACAACAATGCTGTACTAATTCTATTTACATTTAAAACAACAAAAAAATGCCTGACTCGTGTCAGTAGCTTATTTTGAGCCATACCATTTTGTTGCTCCCTTCAAGCAGGAACAGGCTGCCAGCAGAATGTAAGCTTGCATTTTGTATTTGAGAAAGGCCAGAAAAATCAGAATTTAAACATGAAGATTAAAGAAAACTTTAATTTCCTGTAAATTGGAAACTTGTTGCTTTAGCTTGACCAGTGCAGTCAAAAGAAAAATCTTAAGAATCCTTGTTTCTGGGTTGTGAGACAGATTATCTGGAGTTTAATAAGAACAGATAAGCACTTAAAACAAGGAAAGCCCAATAGCAAAAACTCCTCAAACTCCAAATCTTTAAATCATCACCCAGCATAGCGCTAGAGTGCTGTTTTGCCTGTCTCACTCCTAAAGGAGCTTTCTACATGGTCACTTTCAATTGTTCTCTTTGGTACCTCATGAACCAGTCCCTCTTCCACCCCCTGTAATTAAAGCATCTTCTCAAACAAGATACAAATAACTTTTAAATATGAATATTTTACAAAGGTGGGACTGGCAAGATTAAAAAGGGCCCCTCAAAGCTGACTACACGGCCTTCAGTAATGCATTTCAACTCCCTACAAAACCACAAAAGGAAAATTTAAACATATGTTGAGTACTGTTAATCACATTAAACCAGAGATTTTAATGGGGAAGATGAGGTCTTAAAATCCCATACTTGTCCCATCATAAATTAAACATCTACCTGAGAACTAAAGGATTATTACTTGCAATTCTCAGGTTGAAAGCCTGCAATTCTGAAATGGGCTTTTTTTTTTTAATGCAAATGGAAGAATTCTTGGGTTAATAAATGTGGAAACACAGTAGTCCACATATATGCCAAAGTAAATGGAAAAGGCATTTGAGTCATCTTTTGCCAAAGGAAATTTCACTACACCTCCTGCTTCACAGAACAGCATGCTACTGCTAGCTAAAACACTGAACCATGATGAAAAAACACTTCAAACCACATAATTAGAGCAGCCCCATTTTCAGAAGAAAGCACATGGCATCAGAAAAAAATTATTCTATAATCTAGAGTGAGATGGGAGACAATTTTCAGATCGAAATCCAGAAGGTATATATTCAAAACTAAGAACTCCAGAGCTATTGATTTGGATTTTTTTCCTCTATTTTTCATGCAAGACTTTTTTTTGCAATGCTTAGTCCAAACTAGCTATGCTCAGCACACTACCAAACACCAAACCTAAGACAATGCAGCAACAGGAGCACAGGCAATCTCTGAGCTATACAGTTGCAGCTGCCAGACAGGAATTATTGTAGTTCACTAAGCCTCTCTCTGATTCTTCCATAGGAAATAAAAATCCAGACAACCACATCTTGTTAGAACTGTAGGCAAATGCTAAATGACAGGTACTGCAGGAAATGAGAAATAGCAGTTTTAAATTGCTATTTATGGGTGTAATCAATGCAGCAGTGAAGGTAGGATCTGACAGATTGAGACACAGGCTGATTTTACAACAGTCTTGTGTTATTCAACATAAGTATTTCATTTAGGGACATTGTAACTGCAGTACTCTGTGAAAACTGGTCCAGTCAGGGAGCAAAACAACTGACAAATGTGAATCTTAGTAAATAATCATTAACTAATTTAACACCCTTCTGAACCCATTTAGCATATTCAAGTACTTTGCAAAGCATATCAACTTTAATAACAACTAAACCAATTTAAATCTGACTGTACCTCAAATTTGTATGCATTTAGGCAAGTAATCTACACAAATTAATCTGGAAAAATCCCAAACAACAGTGTCTCAAGATCTAACTTCTCATTTGCCTATTCTAACCACCTCACTTTCTGAAAACATACTCTTAATAAATTGTAAATTTAATTAGGACACTTACAGTTACCATGAGTTTACCACTGATTTACAGATGCATCTACAGGAATGAGGTTCATGTCACACAGAAAACTTGAAATATTTTGTACAGTAATGACAGCAACAGATATCTATTTTATACCCTGACTTCAGGACACTGCAAGGCCTGTACAGTCTCTGTGTTCCAGTGTATTCCCACCACCTTAAAACAGTATCATAATAGAAATTATTTCCAGGACCTATCATACCGAGGGAACAGAGAAATCAAGCTTTTAACATTCATCTGTTTTAAAAAGAAAAAACAAAAAGGAGAGGAGGGGAGCTCCTAAAAGCAAAAGCATTCACACACATTTGAAAAAAGCAGCAGCATTCAACATCAAAAATATATCAAGCCAAAAATACACTTTCTGATTTTACTATACATAGAAGCCATCCTATTAAACATCTTTCTCCTCTGTCATGTAATTACTTTAATTTAAAAGGTCCTGTGAAATAAAAATACTGTGTTCTGTTATTAGTTTAACTGCAAGTGCAGTAAATCCAAATTAAATTTGAATTACTGAGATAATTCTCGTTAAAGAAACTCCCCATTCTTTAACCCAAAACGAATTTGGGTATGCTGAACTAGTCATTTAATACTGAGAGGCATATTGAAGAATCTATTTTCAGCAGAAGAAAGATGTTTCAGGAAACCAAAATTAAAAACTATACTGTTTAAAGCCTCCAGTGCCACATGAAAACCTCTTGTTCATTAAGGTTCTTTCCTTTCAGGAGCTCAATTTAGCAGGATCATTCATAGGATGAGTAAGAAAACTAGTGTTTAAACACAATCACGTCACTGGAGGAAATTCTAGGAGGATGAAGCAGCAATCAGCTGGAGTGATATTTTTGTTTTCCACAGCAGATAGGCTCTTTCAGCAGAGAATTACTCACAGCAATAACTATACTCACAAACTCTCACAACTGTTTAGCAGATGTCAATGTACCAGTGACACAGCCCAAGTTGTTGGCTGCTTTTCTTCTTTCTCCAAAAAGCAGAAACCCTTTTTGAGACAAAGCTACTCTTTTACTTTCCTCTGTCAAAAAATCAACAATGACAGTAATTCTTCTATTGAACTAAATGAAAAATAATTTAAAATATAAATGCCACACTCTTCTGATGTTTTCTAAAGCCTGGTTGTAGGCCTCACTTGCTGCTGCAGTTCTCATACAGTTCTCCAAAACAAATTTTTAAATTTAATGTTCTGCATGACTACCATTCAAAACATATACAGTATTATCACCTATTGCCTATGCTTTTTTCATAGTCCCTTTTAACTGCCACATTTAGAACTTAAGATGATTTCAGAAATAAACTGTATTTCCTTCAGAAAAAAACCAAACTATAGATATATATATATATAAAGCTCTAAAACTTAATACCTATTAAGTTTCAAAATACAGTCACAGCTGTCATACAAGTTTGTGTAACACCTGACAGCAGAATTTCCAGCACAATCTCAAGAAAAATAGCTTTTCAAATTGAAATAATTTTGGAGGTTGTTCAACTACATCGTTTCAAATAATATTATGAATAAACATCTATCGTTTCAAATAATATTATGAATAAACATCTATCTGCTCCACACCTCCGTGAATTCCCTATATCGTGTTAACCTTAAGTATATCGCTTATACTTTAGACAGACAGAACTCATAGCCAGTGCTCTTAAGATTTATAAAAATTTGTCTCAAATTCAGTTAACTGAGGTACCTAAATCTCAGTTCCTAAAAAAATATAAGCGAAGCATTAGTAAGCATCTTTAGCGATTATCGCCTTTAAAGATAAGTTTCGATCTTCTCGCACGATGTAAAAAGACCATCTTCCTATTTTTTACACTGCCAACATCCCTGAAAACAGAGGGACGGCCATCGCCTTCACGCAGGTCACTCTTCGGCCAGCTCGTTTGTTTATTCAACCAGGCTTAAGGGAAGTCCTGACAGCCTGTCCCCAAGTCGCCGCAGTGCCCAGCCTTACCGCCAAGGCGAGGGAAAAGGGCTGGCAACAACTCACCGGCTTACTGGGGTACACCTTGGAGAGGTGGGACTTCAGCTTGCCCACAGTCCACTCCAGAAAGCAGCTGATGGTCTGGTCGGTGTATTTCTGGTTGGGGGCCTTGATGATGAGGGTCACCGGGTGCTCCACCACGCTCTGGTCCATGCTGCCCGCGGGGCCGACCGGCCCTGCCCCGCTCTCCTCCTCCCCGGGGACACGACGCCGCTCAAACCTCTGGGGGGGCCCCGGGCGGGTTCAGCGGCCGGGTGCGAACTTCCCGGGGGAGCTAGGGAAGCCCATCCCCGTGCTGGCGCTCCGGGAACCGCAGCCACAGGGAATCTCACCTTCGTCCCC